>JAJOOE010003640.1:0-24297 GCA_036250405.1 Solanum raphanifolium
TTTTTTTTTTTTTTTTTGGTCAATTCATTTATATACATTTTGATTGGATTGATTCATCACTCGTTTTGCTGGGATCTATATACTTTATGGAGCGGTGAATCCAGAATTTTAATCAAACACACATATAAAGAGTATTACTCCCATTTCTCCCCTATGTGGTACTATTTTAAATTATTAACGATTATGAGTTATATAATTTCAAAACTCTTTTGGAATACACACAAAAACTTAAATAGCTTATCATAACATCGAATATTATCACAAAAATTAAAATGGACGTAAAAATATAATCGAAGCCTAAGATTTTGTCAAACTCCTACACATCGATCTCACTTGTCATTATTTCTTATTTTGTTTTATTTTAGTTCCTTTTATTTTAATATTTTTGTTAAATTTTATGGTTTGATTGAACACAGTTCAAATCCATACTGCACAGAGGAATGTCGTCAAGTTCAGATGGATTTGGATGAAGAATTGGAGGAGAAGCAAATGAAAGAAGCAGGGAAAAAGGTGGAGAAATAATTAATTACTAGCTCATGCTGAAGGAGGTACCGGAGGTTAGAAATGAGTATTGATTAAAACACCTAATAAACGAAGACGTGTAAATTCACCCACAATGCCGAATTGTCAAATATCGACACAAAAAGATTTAATATTGGGAGAAAATTGTGCCACTCCAAATGAGTTTAATGCCCAGATTTAGTCGAGCAGGCTTCAGATATCTGGTGGGACATCAAAAAAATTTAAATGGGACCTAACTATGACCAGAAGAGGAATTAATTGGGCCCGATTACTTGGGGCCTCCAATTACGGAAAAGTTTGATAAATAGCCATCCATATCAACGTTCATTTATATTTAAAAACTATTTAATCACGCTTTTGTTACGAAAACAATTTTGGACAAAAACTAAGACAAGGAATAATTTCACAACTTTGATAAGTTGAAGTGTGGAACCCAAGACTAATTCACTGAGACTTCAATTTTGCTGGAGTTCCAAACCCCATAAACGATTTATGAAACTTATACTTTATAAGTTTAAACCCAATTTGATGGGAGTTTCAACGATTCCTGGGTTCAATCCTTATATCACTGATCATCAAACTTACTGTAATATTTATTTCAATTCCCGATTTGGTCACTCTATTCTGAGTAGATGCAAAAGTGACCAATTTAGTTGAGTAACTTGACGAGGCAGAACAAAATCGAAAGCGATAAGAAAGTAATGTTAGCAGACAATATGATGCAACGAGATAACATGCTCCTCACTTCAAGATCCAAAATAAATTGTTGCATCAGATCCATCTTTTTTCTACTGGGAAAAACTAAGAGCAAATCTCTCAATCCGTACACATGTTTACATAGGCAAGACTGTAAAAAATTAGAGCAGCTGGAATGCATTTAGCGGCCTCGACCACGTCCACGCCCACGACCGCGCCCACGACCACGTCCCATAGGCTTTCCTGAAGAGGAACAATCAAAGGAAGAGTATATTAGAAGGATGTCCAAGCAATAAGGAAATTTAACCATACACCCAAAAGGCACAAAAACATCTGAACGAAGTCCTTAACAATACCAGCTGTTGGCTTCTTTGGCTTCACCCTAGGTGTTTCTTCCACCAGTAGCGTCTCAAGATTTAAGCTGTCAGGGAGGATGTAATAACGGATGTTGTTACCCCTCACACTCAGGTGATCCAACGTCACTGGATTCTTTCCTTTTAGCGTAATTTTGACAGCCTTCAGATGTGTGTTCATGCTAACATCCACACCTATAAAAATATAACTCCCTTTAGAAACTTTAAGTCACAGCTCTCAATTTAGTAAAGTTGGTAAAAAGATGGATTTAATAGCCATTGTACCTAGTTAATACCAAAATACGTACTGATATGATCAAAAATATATTTATACATCCCAAATATATCCAGCAATTGTCTGTTAGTATAGGCAACCCCTCACAGAGTAAATCAGAAGCATGCAAAGGACAACCAACAGAAAAAAGAAAAAATGCATACAGGTCTCTAAATATGAGGATAGGACAGTATTTGTAAGACTACTCTGCTGGTCTAAAACGGAGATAACTTTGCAATGCAGAGATAGCCATCAACTAAGCTTCCACGCGAATTTGGATGGTGCATGTCCTATTTCGCACGACAACAGTTTTTGTTTCTTCTATCACCTCTTCTTTTTCATTTCACAAGAAAAATGCTCTCGTGTTTCCTTCTCTCTTTTTTTGAGGATTTGGGGGTTGGGGGGGTGGGGGGGGGGGTAAAGGAGGAAGAACGCAAAGGGCACCACTCATCATTGCTGCCCTTCTTGCCAATGATACTTTCGATGCATCCTGCAACCAGCATAGGCCCTGACTATTGCCATAAGAATCTTACCTAAGTTCATTAAGAAACCATTGCTAAGTAGCATCTCTACTGCCAGACAACCAAGTTACAATATTTATTATTTTATTTTTTTTGGGAGGAGGGGGGGTAAAGAAATAAAAAAAAAAAATTCAAAATGCTGGGGCAAAAAACATGCCATCAAACAACTATTCCTAACCTCACAAATCTGCCAAACTCTGCCATGAATCCTCTTCTCCTATCAAGTTCAGGATTTTCCAGGTGCTATCTTAAACCCTAAATAATTTTCAACAATCAAAAACTCTCAAATTTCGCTGCAATTAGGCTACGGTGAGTGTCAATCCAACCCCTCTTGAAAGGTAAATCAGACAATTGTAGAGATGGCGGAAGAAATTATTGAAAGATTTCATCAGTTTGCTCTTACGGAGGAAGAAAAGGAGACTGTGTCAATTGAAATTTTGGATGTTCTGTCGAGCACAAATGATTGTGAGGTAAGTCTGTTTGGTAAGGTCGTCTCGGATAAGAAAGTGAATCTCCAAGGCGCCAAGAACACTATGCTGGTGGATTGGGGAAATCCAGCAGGACTGCAAATAAAGGAAATCGGATGGAATTTTTTCCAGTTCAAATTCAAAGAAAAAGAAAGTATGGATAAAGTTTTATTCGCCACACCATGGCTGTATGATAAATTTCTCCTTAATATACATAAATGGGAACCAGGATTGAAGAGTACTTCTTCAACTTTTAATGTATGTGATTTATGGGTTCAAGTTTGGAACATTCCTTTACATTGGATGTCAATGGACGTTGGGTGCAAAATTGGAAGTGCGTTGGGAGGTATTGTGGATATCGCAATCCCTGAAAATGGAAGCAAAGAGGGACAATATATAAGGCTGAAAGCCAGGATGAATATTTCTAAGCCACTACCTAGGGGTAAGTTGATCAAGTTAGGATCGGAAACTACATGGGTTGAAATAAGATACGAGAATCTGCCTTACGTGTGCTATTATTGTGGTCTGCTAGGACATAATGATAAAACATGTGTCCACAGAGCCAAGGATGTACATAATGGCACAGTTAAAACTGATCAGTTTGGGATTTGGCTAAAAGCAGAGAACCATGTTCTCTTCTCGGAAAAGCGTAGGCAACAAGGGATAAACAGTATTAATGGAAGTCCAGTGGTTAATGGGAGAAGAGTTGAAGGAACTGTAAACAGTTTGCAGCACCTGGAAAAGGGTGCAGAAGTAGCTCATACACAGGGTCAACATGAACCAAAAGGGAAGGAAATTACGGGTTTGAGCAGAAAGGATAACGATGTACTAAATAGGGAGGACTTAAACCAAATGCAACCTATGGAGGTAACAAATTATGGATCACATGAGAAAGAATTTGGTGGTGGAAGAGATAACGCTGGAGAAGAAAATTATGTGGGGATTACAACAATCTCAAAACAGGGCTTGAATATGGCTTCGAAGAAGAATGACATGAGCTCACAAACTCTAATTAATGAGAATATGTTCGACGGCACAACAAGGGGAAAGGATGATATTACGCAGATTAACTCAAAGGAAGTGCAAGACAACATACATCAAGCTCTCACAGCTCCTGAAAAGAGGGACGTCAACACCAAAACAACTACTGAACAAGAAGACAATGACCAGGTATGTACTACTGATCTTATGATATATAGCAGTAAAGACTTGTCACAAGTATTATCATATGAACCTATAACAGAACAAAATAATCTATCTAAAAAAATGAAAGATAATAACAATGAGGGGAGGAAAACGAGAAATTGGAAACGAATGGCCAGACAAGTTGGATGTTCTGTTAGTTTGAAGAATGATATTTCTAATGCAATTCTTGATGAGGGTTCTGTTTTAGCAGAATGTATGCAATATATAAGGGAGAAACGAAAGGGTGATAAACAAAAAAGAACAAAATTGTGGTGGAGCGGGAGGCCAGCCCCAAATGGCTTCCCCCTCCACAATGAGGGCAATGGTATGGAATTGTCGAGGCCTGGGGGGGTCCTTGACAGTTACTTTTTTGAAGGAGACTATGCAGCTCCACTCCCCAAATATATTTTTTCTTAGTGAAACCAAAAATAAGGATATTATTGTTAAGCGAGTTCAGAGGCAACTTAATATGCCTTATGCTATAATTGTGGACCCTGTTGGTTTATCGAGAGGCTTAAGCTTATTTTGGAATGATGATGTTCAGGTTTGTCAATCTCACACTTCACATTTTTATGTTGAAACTTTCGTGCATGACCTCTTAACTGATTCTAAATATTGGTGCATCTTTGTGTATTTGAGCACGGATAGAGTTATTCGTAGAGCACAACTAACAGAACTAGGGTTAAAATCGGCTAATTGGGGTCCTCTCTGGATCATAGTTGGAGATTTTAATGATATTTTGGACAACTCAGAAAAGGTAGGAAGTAGAAGTAGAGAAGTGGCTTCTTTTAAAGACTTTAAGAACTTCTTCTGGAACTTAGGGGCAGTTGATTTAGGATTCAAAAGTGAAGGAGAATGAAGTAAGCTATTGCAGTTAACACAACACTCATAACAATAACACAACACTCTCGGCCAAATTGTCTTCCCTGATCCCGAGAGAGGCCGCCTTCTCTCAGTCTCAGGCCATCTTCTACTCTTCTACTTCAGTCTCTAGTCTGACTCGAAGTATTTGTAAAAATACATACGAACTAGTGTTTCTATTTTCTGAAATTGCTTCGCTTTGTGTCTGCTATGAACTAATTAACTTGTCCTATTAGCCAAATTCTGTTTAGCAACTTGCATATCCCACCCAGCAACTACACTTTCAGTTAGCGACACTTCCAAATAACTTCTCTTCCGAAGAAAATCAAATGCATACAGCCCATTCTTTAATTTACATATTGGTGTGAGCAATTCAGCTATTACATAAGTGCAGATTGTTCATTTCAGACTTTACAAAGGTCATACCTAATACGTAAATATAGCAATACAGAATATATACTGAAAAAATCCGAAGAAATTGATAGAAAGGTAGAGAGAGTAACCTGTAATGGTTCCATGAACAACGGTTCCGTTTTTGAGCTCAATTGAGACAGTCTCGTTGTTCAGCTTCATCAAAAATCTGAACAGACAGTTTAAGTTAAAGTTAAAGTTAAATCCATGGCTAAGATCACTAGATATAACTCACAGAGAATAAAAATTGAAGATGTACCTGACGAGCTTCATTGTGCTGAAGAAATTGAAAACACAGCAGAGTAGGGTTTAGGGCAAGGAGCGCCGTATTCAAAAGCACAAGCTGCCATTACAATGGCGTCGTATGTATTTCATGAGCCCATAGCACATGGGCCGCCTAATCGTGGGTAGAAAACAAGAAAGCCCATTGGATTAAACGTGGGCTGACTCATGTTTTAATGGTAAGAATTGTACCTGTTAGCCAGTTTTCACCGTGCTATTTAAGTTGTAGCCATTTATTGGAAAATTAGTCGACTTGTGGATAATTTGGAAAATTTTAGTTAAAAGTATGCTCTCTAGTCTCTCCTCCTCCTTCAAAAGTAAGTCAACGAGCACCAATCAAGGATGTGTGCCATATATGAGTTCACAACTTTAATTTAAACCAATTGGATCTAAAATTTGAAGCTAATGGTAAGATAAGAACACATTGTGTGATGTGCATATTCATATACTTTGTCACAAATAAAATTATGTCACATAAATTGAAACAGAGAAAGAAAATAAATATAATTACGTAAAGATAAAAAATAAAAGAATAAGCCCTCAAAATAATTGATCATCGATCAATCATCAGGATGATCTAAGATGCAAAAGTTGGATCCAATTTCCAGTATATTAGCAGTGTATCTTTTTGATAAATTGAAACAAAAATAAAAAATAAAATTCAACTACGTAAAGATAAAAAAAAATAGACCCTCAAAATAATTGACCATTGATCAATCATCGGGATGATCTGACGTCTGGGATGCAAAAGTTGGATCCAATTTCCACTATATTAATAGTGTCATCTTTTTTATAATACGAGTCTTCAAATTTTAAACAATTGACCTCTTTTTTCATATGGTTAACCACACTGGCTTCATCAAAACATTGTCTGGTGTCATTAAAACACTATATTTTAAAAAAAAAATTATGATTCGACCCTTTCTTTGAAGTGGATTTTTCGAGTAAATCCAAAAATATAATATATGAAATTAATACTAAATAAAATACATAAGACATTTGTTAAAACATTTTTCTTTATTCAAAATTATAACTCATTATGCAAGTTCTCTATACGCTAAAAAAATAATCCCTTTAGTACAATGAACTAACTATTTATGTGTTGTCCATTCATACTTCAAAAGGCTAATTCAAAACAAATTACAAAGTATAGTCGATCTAATGAATCTTTCAATTGTACCTCTTGATAGTGTAGATACCTTTATCGATAGGTTTGGTCCATAATCTATATATATAAAATATCAAATTATTATCCACCATAATTTTAAAAAATCTAGACTATTTTTTTTCAAAAAAAATAATAATTAATTGGGGTGGGTGGGGGGTGATCAAGTCTGATTTCTATGTATATCCAGAATCATTCTTTCCTTTACCTAGACACTAATATTCCTTTGTTTAATTAGCTTGCGAATCATAAGATCGTGTTTGATTTCATGAATAGGAGAAAGGCATACTATTACTACGTTACGACCTACGTATAAATATAATATTAGATCTACATGTGTTTGTATTAATTACCAATTTACCATCAACAAATTAAATGTATGGTAAATAATTGAGGTTGTTTTATCTTTAATTATTTTTTGAATTCGAGTTAGATAGTATTTTTATTTAGTATGATCGCATGTATGCATCGTTTGTTCCGTTTTCTGTATCTTTAATCACATTTAATAAAATGATGTTGTTTTTATATTTTTAAATCAAGTAACAAATCGGAGTAGAAAATCACAAGAATTTTAGTCTCCATAATAGAAATAGAAAATCATGAAGATTTTGGTGTCACACAAGCAGAAAGTAAGATGACTATAAAAATTATTAACATAAAATAAAAATTAATCTCGTATTTAAAGTTTAATAATATTTCCTTTCAAGATAGAATGAATTTCCACCGAAACAGTAGTATCTCAAACTCTGCCGGCATCGGACGCAAAAGCTAAAGCAAATTATTTTAAAATAATGCGGAAAAAAGTGAGAGAGAAGAAGAGAAACTTGATGTTTGGGCGAACTTGGGTGTTTTTCTTTTTATAAAAAAAAAGGGTAGAGTGCCTATACACAAAAGTCATATGTCTGTTCGAAAAAATAAAACCTTTATTTCTCATTAATATAAAAGATCGAACATTATTTTATTCATGTTTATTTATTACTAACACTTTTATTAAGTGTTTTTACATGTACATAGAGTTGTTTCCCATTGAAGCTATTCGAATTATGTTCGAATTATACTCTTATTCATTATTGTATATTATTGACGGTAGGCAAATTTAGGCCGATTTTTATATTATTATTTTATCATATTACTTGTGTATATTGCATGTTTATTATACTTGTACATTATTTTATTCTCCTCCTCAATTTGAAAAAATGAATTCAGTCGGAACCCACATTTGTGGATTTCGAAGGATGTCTAACCCCTTCCCTTCAGAATAACCTAAACCCCTTACCTAGAATCTATTGGTTTCGTAGATAATTTTTTAAAAGTTAATTTATTAATTGGTTTCCTAGTTTTCCTTAAAATTAGGTGGTGACTCCCTTTTCATTGTTTTATCCCTTTTACCCCCTTTTGTTTCTTTTTAAAATTGAGTCACCGCGACGTTACGCCCTCGATGTCAACACATAGAATAACTAATAATTCATTAAATTTATGAAAATGTTTCAATTGGAGAAAAAATCCATTCAAAATTATGGTGTGTAATCAAATACTACAATTGACCAGAACTAAAATTAGTCAATAATTCATGAAGTAAATATATCTAAAAACTTTCCATACATACATATATGGATAAATATTTATTGGCATAAGATATTTACTCCACAATTAACTAGAACTGAAATCAATCAATAATTGATGGAGTAAACATATAAATGAAACATACATTTATACATAAATATATATTACCATAAGATATTCACATCCAATTAATTCAACTTACTATATGTTAAAGTAAATGAAACTCTATCCCACATAGTTTAGGTATGTAACTGATAATTTTACCATATATAATTTTAAAATGTTTTTATATTTTTTTCCTAGATATTTTGATGTAGTGAAAATATGTATGAATTAACTATGATTAGATAATTAATATAAGTAATGTATGTATAAGTACATATAAAGCATCTACTAGTTTGGTGTAAATATCTTATACTTCACATGCTAAGTTTTTACCCACATTCTTTCTATAGAATAATTAATAAGTAATCAAATCTACATAATTCTTTCAATTAATGGCTATATAATCAGATATACATACTTGACAATTGACCAAAATTGAAGTTAGTCAACAGATTTTGTGGACTAAAAACAAAATGAGAAGACCAATCTTACCTTATAAATATTGGCATTTGTACAACCTTTGTTCTTCACTTCCAACAGTACTAGTTGTAAAATCTTAAAAACTATAATGTCTAAACGTTCTCGAGTTAGCCGTGCTGATAGTTTCGACCAACCCAACCACCCTAACAAAAATTCGTTTTGCTTGGATCTATATACTTTATGGAGCGGTGAATTCAGAATTTTAATCAAATATATATACATACATATAGTACTACGTACATACTCCCATTTCTCCCCTATGTGGTATTATTTTAAATCATTAACGATTATGAGTTATATAATTTTGTATAGATATAATTTAAAACTCTTTTGGAATACACACAAAAACTTAAGTAGTTCAACATAACATCGAATATTATCACAAAAATTGAAATGGACGTAAGAATATAATCCAAGCCTAAAATTTTGTCAAACTTCTACACATCTCTGATCTCACTTGTCATTAATTATTTCTTATTTTGTTTTATTTTAATATTTTTGTTAAATTTTATGTTTTGATTGAACACAGTTCAAATCCATACTGCACAGAGGAATGTCGTCAAGTTCAGATGGATTTGGATGAAGAATTGGAGGAGAAGAAAATGAAAGAATCAAGGGAAAAGGTGGAGAAATAATTAATTACTAGCTCATGATGAAGGAGGGCTAATATATGTGCAATATTGGCTGTTGGTTTTTGTGACAAGTTAATTGTACTTTATGTACCATTGGCTTATAGATAGGCTATATATCATATCATATCTAAAATTTTATATTTTCTAGCAAGTTGAAATGAATGTGTCCGTCTTGTATTATAAATATAAGTAGTTGTCTTTGTTTACAATAGGTCATCTATTGTACTCTCTAACATTTGAACGCCGGGTATGAAATTTATGTTATTTTATCGTTTGAGAAAATTCTATTTATTTTGTCTTTTTAATGTTTTACTACTACTAGTACGTACTCCTATATTGTAAGATCGATTGAATTTACATGTTGCTTTTAAGTTGTAAGTATATGAAAATTTAGAAAATAAACTAGGAGTAATAATCAATCTGTTATGGTCGAAGGGTGAGTTGATAACTTGACTCAAGATAAGTTTTGTATGTTGCGGATCTAGATTAGTAGATTTCAAACACCAAGTTATGATTAAACTTGTTTAGGTTCACAATATGTCTAGATTCATTGAAACTTTTTGCTCTATAGTTACTTACCTTAACATAAAGATGGTTAGCGGTAGAGAAAATAAGTAGCACTACTGATTACTATTTAACCTATTTTGCTTGAATATTATATTTCTATGTAGTGTTGATTACTTACCTTAAAAGATTTAAAATATTTGTAACTTTTTATATTATGCATGCGTAGCATAAAACTCTTAATACATATTAAAAAGAAAGATTTACACAAAAAAATTCATCGATGATCATTCATACATCCTTAATATGAATAACAGATTAGCAAAATACATAAGAGTAACGGAGGGAAAACTCTGGGGGGCATCGTGATTCTGTGGGACAATCGATGGATCAAGAAGTTAACGTGTTTATAGTGATGAAATTATAGTGAATTAAAACGAAACTATATATTAATATCATTAAATTTGGTAATCCATATCCATTTAATTACTTATTGCAGAAAGTTGAGCCAGCAATAGTTGAGGAAGCAGAATTAGAAAAAGAGTCACATTCACTATATTTGATCATTTTGTGTACTTGCTACTTCTTTTGTTATTTCTTCGGGAAGGAGTAGAGACACACAAATTAGGAATTGCTTTTAATTTAAACTCCTCTATCAATTATTATTATTATTATATTCATATTAAGCCCTCAACTAAACCTAGTTCACATTAAGGGGAAAGCGTTCTCTTACAAGATTTTTTCAATATCCAAGATCAAACTCGAGACTCTTAATACTCATCCCACCAAAATCCTTGTTGGTCTCCCTGTCATGCTTCATTGTTTTGAAATTGGTGACAAAAAGACCTTTAATTATTTTCAAATAGATTTTGGTAACTTGGACGGTTCACACAATGTGAGGTCAAGGCCCAAATGCACATTTAGGACATATGGTACATAGGTTCAACTGAACTCATAACTATTACAATCCATTTGAACTATGTTTACGAAAAAAGAAAAGAAAAAATCATTGGGCTGGCCAGATGGCCAGAGTTGAATAAGAATGCAGAGAATAGTAGATACAAAGCAACTTCAAACAAGTAACATGGGTAGCATCAGCCACACTATCAATAATCAAGACTGCAACAAATACAGATTGATCTTTGCAATAAGCAAGTTTTTCGGTTTCACCTGCCCCATGGCATCTGATGTTTTCACTGAAAATCATTTACAAACTATTAGAGACAGCTCCCAAATCAACAAATGTATGCTAGGAATGTATAGACAACTTATTCATGTAAAACATAAATGTACAGTAAATAATGCAGTTTTTAAAGCAGATGAACATACAGTAAAGACCCGCATACAACTTATATAGACTATTTGCAGCTCTGAGTGAAAAACATAAGCACATTGTTCTATAACTTATAACTGCTATGTTTGGTAGATCAATGGGCTTGATGTCTTCAATATATCTGAAGATTTTCATGTTACATCATCGTCTGCAACACTACCAATGTTCACACTTCCAGGAAAAAGAGAACAGGGCACAGAAAGGTAGGGAGTATGTGAATGAATCCAGTTGTACTAAGAAAACAAATAGGCCACATAACCATGATATCCGACACCTCATCTCCAAGAAAACATGGTGAATGATTACTTCATAGAAATTAACTATATATAGGATAGCAGCGAGTCCAAAAAAGAGTGGGCACAAGCAAGACACTGTGCTTTTGGCACGAAAACATGGGAATTTGACACTATTACATTCTGGAAATAAAAAAAAATCATACTGGATGCAGTTGAAAGCATAGAGACAAGTCCAACCTCAACGTAGAGTGCAGAACTGGAGAAGCTCAACCAACCATTGTGCGCTTTCTTCCTCTTTGCCTCACTAAAATAAGTTACAAAAACAGAAAGGAAAAAAACATAAAGAAACCATCGGAATTAAAACCATGCCTTTTCTTCTTTCTGGGAATAACAAGGTAATAAGCAGAAAGGGACATGTATGAAGAGTCGGCAGCACCTTCGGCTAGCTTGTTCAAGGTTGATGACCACTGCTTTGAGGACTTCCTATATGCAGCAAGTATCCTGTCCATCTGCAATAACCATATAAGCCATACAAGATGAATATGAGAAAAAGAGAACCGAGAGAAGTAGAGAACATAATGACATAAAAAATACTGTTTCTGAGAAGAGGTGCATGTTTTCCGCAATAATATGATCACATAACACGAATCATATAATGCCCAAAGGCAAAAGGAAGATTAATTTTAAAGAAGAAATTAACATCATTTGCCTGAAAGAAATTATAATTTTAAAATGAGGGAATAGAGAAGAACAAAAAGCTTCAAACAGCTTTATACATGCCTCTAACTCACAAAGCAGTAGATATGACGGAGCTTACCACATTTCCACAAGAAGAGTGCATAGAGAGTAAAGCACGTTCTAGTACATATAAATCAACTGCTTTATCTTCTGGAAGAGTTGAAGTAAAGCTTAGACCAAAGTCAATCAGCACCTGGAGAAAAAGTATCAGGTGATAGACAAATAAACGCATTGAGGGTGACTTAAGAACTTCATCCTCCAAAACCAAGAGAAAAAGGCAAATAAAGAAAGAAATTGAAGACAAAGTCAATCATGAGAGCTAGAGGAACATTCTAAAAGAGAGAGAAAAAGTTCACCAGCTGATTGGCAGAACTCCTCAGTAACATGTTTGATGTTGTCAAATCGCCATGGACTAGGCCACCATCGTGTAGTTTTCCAATAGCATTACCAATCTGTGTTGTAATATCAGCCATCTGTTCTTCGTCAACTCCAACTAGTCCAAAGACAAGCAATATATCTTTCACAGAAGGACCTTCAACATATTCGAAGGTGAGAGTATGCATAACAGTGTCAACAGCATACAACACTGGAGTAACAACACCAAGCCGTCTAGCTTTTGTCATGCACCTTGCCTCCTGTACCAAGATTTCA
The DNA here is from genome assembly GCA_036250405.1 of Solanum raphanifolium. Classification (NCBI taxonomy): domain Eukaryota; kingdom Viridiplantae; phylum Streptophyta; class Magnoliopsida; order Solanales; family Solanaceae; genus Solanum; species Solanum raphanifolium. Next base: position 12,980 of record JAJOOE010003640.1, read on the forward strand.
ATATTTCTTTAAGCAACACAAGGTTTAAGAAAGATTAAAGGAAAGAGTAGGTATCATTTATACCGACCGCATTCAACCGTTTAAGAGTGAGCTTTGAGTCCAAAGTTGGATGCCTGTATTTCTTTGAAAACCGTTCCTTGATAATACACCTTCTACTACCCACAAATGTTGACTCAAATACCCTCTGATATCCTCAACAGAGAAACAAGATAAAATGTTACAGAAATTCTAGAGTCAACAACTACTTGCCATCAAATGAACATTGGTAGAAACAGTAGTACAAATTATTATTAACTCATAAACTATACAAAAGACACACGCACACGCGAAATCTTTCCAAAAGAAAATGAGAGAAAAAGATCAGAAATATTACAGGAAAGTTTTATAGAAACACAATAGTGAATTAAATATAAACTCACAGCCTCAGCTCCTTGCTTGATTAAAACCAACGATCCATCACTTCCATCTGCCTTGATTTCCATCTAAGTGAGATCTCCAATTAACTTCGGGTGCAAAAAAATAAATAAACAAATAAGTAAAAACTAAAAAGAAATGGATAACAAAACTTTAGGCTTCCGTGAAACAAAGTTCTTTAGCTCTTCCACAATTCAAGTACAACATGAAAATTGCATGCAAAAGAATGCTTAGGAAATTCTTTGGCATCCAAGAGGGTTCGCTTACGTTGGAAACCATAAGATCTTAGGTTCAAATCCAATCGAAGGCAAAAACACTGGTTGAATCCTGTCCATCTATCCAAGCCTTGGTGGATACAGTTACCCAGTACCTATGCTGGTGGGGGTAGCAGATACCACATGGAATCAATAGAGGTCCGTTACCCAGTACCTATGCTAGTGGGGGTAGCAGATACCCCATGGAATCAATCAAGGTCCGTGCTTTAGACACCATAATTATTAAAGAAAATAAATAATTTGATTTACACAAAGGTCTTTCTGTGAATTTCTATTTTCTTTGTGGAGGATTAAGGCAAAAGGTTAGTAGGTAGCCGAATCCTGTCACATTTCATGTGGTAGAAGCCTCCCCTCTGTTCTCCTTATTTGTAATCATATTTAGGAATCACATGTTTTCTTTGTTCTTCACTGTTTATTTTTATACCTCTTCTAATAATTTATTTTATCAAGAAAAGAGATTAAGCTACCATTATAGCTTAAAATAGAGGGAAAATATTTTTTGTTGAACTGTTGTTTATTGTAGCTAAAGGAAAGCTTCAATTTTTACAAGTATAAAACCCAATTTGTAGCATTTCAAAGCATCACCAAAGCAGTAGCAGCAGAATTTGGAGATAAAAACGCGGGAAAAAAAGAGCAAAAACAACCATAAACGAATTATGAAAACTGAAGAGCAATTTGTGAGTTTTTAGAATAGTGAAAGACACCTTTTTGCCGTTGAAGATAAGCAGCGCCGCCACCACAAACCGCACAGCTTCGGACAGTATGAGTGAAGAAGAACGACAATGAAGTCGCGGTTAAGGTTTAGCAGATTTGGGAATTTGGTCCTCAGGGTTTTATAGAAGTGATAAGTTTGTCCTTGATAAACCCAATGGCTCATCTTTTGACTAAAGTAAAGAGATAAATGTCAAAAACACATTTAAAGTGTCTTTTTTTTTTTGTTTCATATTTAAATTATTGAAAGTGTGAGTTTCATACATAAACTATCATTTATTAGTTTGAGAAACACACATCAGTAGTGTGTGTAATCCACTCTCTCTTTTATTTGAAAAAACCTTGACACATGGCTAGGGGTGTTCACGGTTTAGATAAAAATTGATCCAAATCGAAAAACCAAACCAAATCGATAAAATAAAACTGATTTTATTAGGGTTTGGTTTGGTTTGGTTTTAGATTTTTGAAAACCGATAATATTTGGTTTGATTATAGTTTTATTCGAATAAATCGAATAAATAACCGAACTGAACCGATGAATTATATACATATATTTTATTAATATACATACTTAATATATTGTTTTTATAAACAATTTTAAAGATCTTATATATGTTTTCATTAAAATTTCTTTATACTTTACTTATTGAAAGCAAGAATGTCCAAGGTGAAAACATTTATCTTATTTATTTCATGTATATGAGTGTTTATGCAATGTTTGTGGGACTGAAAATGTTATTGTCTCTTCCTTCTAGGCTAATATAGTGAATTTTAAAGTTTTATTGATAATAAATTCAATGATCGAAAGTTCGGTAATTTAAGTCATTCTAACTATTTTTTGTTTTGAATAGATTGTTGTCACTTTTTTCATATTTTGAATGAATTGTTTCTTTTATTTTTGTGTATGGTTAATAATCGAATAACAGAACCAAATCAAACCGAAACCGATAACTACCAAATCGATAAATGTATATTATATTTGGTTTGGTTTGGTTTTGATAATTTTAAAACCGATTAAGTTGATTTAATTTTGATTTTGACCAATAACCGATCCAAACCTACCCGTGAACACCCCTACACATGGCATTCCACATAGATAAAATATTCCACCTTAACGAAAATTAAATAATAAACTATTAATATTAATTAAAAAATTAAAGATTAAATTATTACGATCCCAAAGAATATAAAATTTTTATTTTTAAAATAAATTATTTTTCTTAACCCACTCCACCACTTCCTCCCCGTAACCCTTCCCCTCCCCCCGCCCCCCCCAAACAATGTTCGTTCGTTTGTCCTTGTTTTTAAAAAAATATATTTTATTTAAATTTTAAAATCATACTTCACCTCCCCCCACTCAAAAAAAAATTGATATTATTTTATTTTAAAAAAATAAAAATTCTACCCATCCTATTTAACCCTCCGTTCCTAATTTATTTTTATTTTTTACATTTTTCTTGTTTTGTGTTAGATATGTACATATATATTTTTAGGAATTTTTTCTACTTGTGTACCGAATATTAAGTAAATAAAATTTTTATTTTAAAAAAAATCTAGTGGCGGCAAGTAAAAAATATTTTCGATATGTTTATATCTAACACAAAACGAGAAAAAAATGGAAGCAGAGAGTTAGGTGTAGTGGGTAGAATTTATTTTTTATTTTTTAAAAATAATATCTAAATTAGTATTTGAGGGGGAAGGGGTGAAGTAAAAAAAGTTAGAAATTTAAACCAAAAACACTAAAAAAAAAGGGCGGGGGGTGGGGGGGGGGGGCACGGTTAGAGGAAGTGATGGATTTGGGTAAGAAAAATATTATTAAATAAATTTTTTTTTTTTTTTTGGATAATAATTTTTTAATCTTTAATTTTAACTAATATTAATAATTTATTTAATTTTTGTCAAGGTGTAATGCTTTATCCATGTGGTTTGTGATGTGACAATTTTTTTTAAATAAAAGAGAGAGTGTATTACACACACCATGATGAGAGTGGTATAAAAGAGAGAGGTGTGTTTCTCAAACTAATAAGTGATAGTTTAGGTATGAAATTCACACTCTCAATAATTTAGGTATGAAACTAAAAAAAAAAATATAGTTTACGTGTGTTTTTGACACTTATCTCTAAAGTAAAAAGAGAAAATGTCATAAATTGTTTTTTGACTATAGGATTAAGTCTAAAATGAACCCCTAACTATATGTTTAGCAGATTTAATCTTTTAACTATTCAAAAGCTTATTCGTTTTGATTTTTTAACTATGCACTTACCAGTTTTAGTACTTTAAGTATTTAAAAACTTATTAGTTTTGATCTCTTAACTATACACTTATCGATTTTAGTCCTTTAAGTATTCAAAAACTTATCAGGTTTGATCTTTATCCATTTTTTTTATACAAATAGCTTAGATTTATAATAACGAAACTTTTTGTGAAGATAAATCTTTAACTTATTTTTTAAGTTGTTTAGATTTGATCTTATTACTCAAATTTCTCTATGTAAAATAAAATGAATAGAATAATAAATCGTTTTATTTAACAAAAAAAAAAAATTGCAATCTACCATTTTATAAATTTTAATTATGAAAAAAAAATAAAAAAAATCTTTCAATAAAGTCGTTGGAGTACAAATTTTGAATTTAACAAGTAATATTTTTTTATAATAAAGTTTAGCATCTTCAAGTCATTAATAGCAATAAAATATGCTTCATTTTATCGTCCTTTAAATACAATTATAACTTATATTTTTTTCCACGTAAATTTTATTTTGAATCGTTGAGATTAAGGTTCATAAGAATAAGTTGAAGAAAAAATAGCTAGGATAGAGAAAAACAACTGAAAAATGAATGCTAAATGATTTAATTTTTCGAGATATGAATTCCGTTAACATAAACCTAAAGAATTTTATATAAAAAATGGACAGAGAACAAATTTAATAAGTTTTTAAATAGTTAGAGGAGTAAAAGTGTAAAACCGATAAATGTATAAATAAGAGATCTTTTGAATAGTTGAAGGATTGAAACAAAAATATAATTAAAGAACCATTTTAGCCCTAGTCCTAGTTAAGGGACTATTTATGTCACTTTCTCAAAGTAAAAAGGGCCCATTAGATAAAAAACAAAAGACCAAAAGACAGTAAAAGTCGATAAGGAAGAGTTTGCATTTTAGGTGCTGTGTCGAAGTTTTCGGTGTAACAATTAGAGTGCGTAAACACAATCGGTGGATGGCTCCTCTAAAGAAATCCAAGAAAGATTCTAACAAGTTGAAGAAAATCAAAGCCAAAAACAAGAAAAACAAGTCCATCAACATTGTTCCTGTTGAGAACAAAGGAACTGAATGCGATTGGTGGGATAGTTTCTGGCACAAGAACTCATCAACCCCAGGTCCCTCTCTGCTCAAATTTCCATTCTTTAACTACATTTTCGCAAATCTTATTGTTTTTCCGATTCCATTTGACTTGTTAAAGCTCTGTAAGACTTCCATTGGGGTGTTGGTAAATGTCAAGATTGGATTTTCTGATTTCTACAAATTTAGTGCATTATTTTAACCCCTTATTTGTTAAAGCATTCAAGGGGATTCACATATATAGAATAAAAGAATTGTTTTTGACATATCTAAACTGTGTAATTTTGATACCCCCTATGGCTCCGCTCCTGCGCCACTGGCGGTAGGTTGAAGGGTTGTGTGAAAAATAGTCTGATTATTCATGTTGTTAACTCTAACTAGTTTAATTTACTGCATTTATCTCTGGCTTCTGTATGCATAGCATACTTGAAGTCAGTTCTCTAAAAGAGGTTACTTAAGACTCCTGTTATAAATGATCTCTCTTAAAAGTCTAATTTATTCTAGTGAAATCCAAGGCGTTGTAGGTATTGTCAAAGGCAGAACTTCTACATTGGAAACGCAGGAGCTGTTATAGTTGGGATAATAGTTAATCATTCTTAGGTTTGTAATGTGATTGTTGTCCACTTGTCCTTGGCTTTCCCGCTAGATTGACTCTAATTTCAACCCACGTAAGTAAGTTTGAGAGATTCCGATAGACTGGAGTTGTATGCTTTATGTAACAACAGTGTCTTATTTCTTTTTTATTTTTGCAACTTTTTCGTATAAGGTCATTTTGGATACTTTTCTTTTTTCTTTTTTGGACTCTACGTTGCAGGGATTAACTCACTCTTATACCTTATATCTTGCAGGTTCTGGTGTACCTAGTGATGAAGAGGAAGGTTTCAAGTATTTTTTCCGTGCTTCCAAGAAGACTTTTGATTACATATGTTCACTTGTAAGGGAGGACCTTATCTCAAGACCTCCTTCAGGTCTGATAAACATTGAGGGAAGGCTTCTTAGTGTTGAGAAGCAAGTTGCGATTGCATTAAGAAGATTGGCTTCTGGTGAATCCCAAGTTTCAGTTGGGGCATCATTTGGGGTCGGGCAGTCCACTGTGTCTCAGGTTACCTGGAGATTCATTGAGGCATTGGAAGAACGTGCAAAGCACCATCTTAAGTGGCCAGAACCTAGTGAGATGGATATAATCAAGTCTGAGTTTGAACAATCATTTGGTTTGCCTAACTGTTGTGGAGCAATTGATGCAACTCACATTATAATGACTCTTCCTGCTATTCAAACCTCAGATGATTGGTGTGATCAGGAAAGCAATTACAGCATGCTTTTGCAAGGTATCGTGGACAGCGAGATGCGTTTTTTAGACATAGTGACAGGATGGCCTGGGGGCATGACCACTTCAAGGCTGTTCAAGTGCTCTGGATTTTATAAACTCTGTGAAAGTGGTGATCGTTTAAATGGAAATGTCAAAATGGTGTCTGAAGGAGCAGAAGTTAGAGAGTACATTCTAGGAGGATTTGGTTACCCTCTTCTTCCATGGCTTATTACACCTTATGAAGGTGAAGACCTCTCGGATCCTATGCTAGATTTCAATGCGGTGCATGAGACTGCAAGTTCAGTTGCAGTAAAAGCCTTCTCACAATTGAAGGGAGGTTGGAGAATCCTTAATAAGGTTATGTGGAGACCTGATAAACAGAAACTCCCAAGTATCATCCTCGTGTGTTGTTTACTTCATAATATTATCATTGATTGTGGAGACAAATTACATCCTGACGTTGCCGTATCTGGTCATCATGACCCAGGATATGAGGGACAGAGTTGCAAGCAGGTCGAATCAGTGGGGAGATTAATGAGGGGCAAATTAACTAAACACTTACAGACTACCAAAAAAGAAGGCTCAATGAAGATGATCGTCTAACACTGCATTGGAAAAATTGCGGTGATTTTCTTATCATGGGCATATCTTTTCCAAGGAAATAGAGGGCCTTTTCAAAAACTTTTGTTTCAAACCATGCCGATGATATAAATGGAGTTCAGGTACAAGATCTTTCTGAATGTAGAAAAGGGTGTTTCATAGTCCTTGAATATATGTGAAGACTTACCTTTCATACCTAACAGTTTCACATGTCATTTAGGTAAAAAAATTTCTACATTATTCTAATCATCACTCTTTTTCTTTTTTTGTTGTGACATATGGCCTGTCCTAGATCATCTGCATTTAACTAGAGACTTGAATCAACTGTCAATAATAATGTAAAGTGGAATTACCCTTATTTCATCCAGCATTTTAAGCCTTGATATATAGGAAGTTATGCTATGTCATGAACCATTTTCAGGCTTGCCCAATTCCTGTAGGGATATATAATATCTTAAATAACATAATTTTTTGACAGGCAACAAGACGGTTATTTTGATTCAGGATATACCTGCTGTGAGTTTTCACTTTATAGGGCCTCTTAGAGGGATAAACTCTTAGAAGTGCTTTTGATGGTGATTAGTTTTGGTTTAAGAATACTTTTTAGTACTCTTTATAAGTTACCAAATGCAATCACCCCTTCATAGTTCACAGTGTATTGTTAGCCATCTTCATTTCTTCGCCTTTCTCCCCAAAGTGGATGTCTCTGTTAAATGCCTGATATTGAGTTATGGCATAACAATGAGACTAGTACGTCATACGTGTAATTTCATTGAACTCACAAATATGGAAAATCAAAACTAATTTATTTTTGCTAGTTGAAATAGTCATGGCACAAGTTGCAACTGGCTTAATGAGATCTCTTCACCAAAGCAACTAGATAAGGAAGAAACCTTAATGTCCCTTATCAAAAAAAAAAGGAAGGAAGAAATCTTAATGTGAATGGCCTAAGTCACATAGGAGGTTATCACGTGATAACTTAATGAAGTAATTGTAGCATGTGAGTGTACCCATGCGATAACCCAGTCAAGGCAGCTAGTCACCACCTCGGTAGGAACACATTAGTGAAGTTCTTAAGCCTTTGGTGCAGAACGAGCTACATTTTACAAAATAATTCAGCTATTTGATCTCAGGAAAGAACACTATGATGTGAAACCGAAAGTGTAAACAGTGTCATATGCTAGTCATAAGTTTATAAAAATTCTTGCACGGAGCCAAAGATATTGAATACACATAAAACTGATCCTATAATGAAAACTGAACATTTACAGATCATTGCAGGTAAATAATCATTCTTAAAATAGGAGCACATTATTTTACAAAATGTGGGAGATAAATAAAACCCCTTCCAGTTTATTCTATGGAAGAGTACTGCAGCAAAATCTTGGCTCCTTTAAGCCAAACTATGATATGCTGCATCTTACAAATTAAGATGCACACATGAACCACTAAAACAAACACTGTTCTATAATACTAATAATTAATTTGTAAGTCAAACATTGTTGCTCCATTTTTGCGAACCATCTTCTGAAGATATTGGTTTGCAGGAATGAAGCATGAAGTTGCATGCTTCCACTGCTTCCCCTACTGTTAGGAACATCCATTCTTGTCCTAATGTTTCTATGAATTTGGACTTGTTCAACTTCTTCATCACCTCTGCTCCTGGATTCGCCAAAACGAGCTGCAATTCCACAAAACCACACCATATGTTAGAGGAGTTTAACTTTTATACCGTGACAGTGACTTAAAAAATAACAAGTAGAATTTATTTTGTTAATGTTAGTGTGGTTAGAATCCCGTGTTGGTTGGGAAATGGACTGTTGGTTTGTTTATATGGACTTGGGTAATCCTTCCCGCACGAGCTAGTTTTTAGGATTGAGTCAGACCCAAATGTCATATTTTTACATGGTATTAGAGCTCTTGGTCCATGTTCCAAATGGGGCGGGAGTGGGGGTGTTTGAGTGGATGAGTGGTTTGCTTATATGGACTTGGGCAATCTTCCCCTCATGACCTAGCTTTGGGAGTTGAGTTAGGTCCAAATGTCATATCTTTACGGTTAACATAGTAAGAAACATATAAATAAGAAGCCAACCTTGAGATCTCTTCTATCAAGATTTTTCTTGACCTCTTCAAACATGCTAATTCCACTTGTATCAATGTTACCAACAGCTACACATCAAAGAATTTAGGCTGTCAGTGTTGCTCAAATTCAGTTTGATCAACTGCCTATGTTATTTACTGTTTTTTTGCTTTTCGAATTAATAGACACAACGTAAATGAACTAACCTCCCATATCAAGTATAACATACTGCAAAGTTGTTTCTCCTGAAGATTTTAACTTGTCTTCCTCGTCGTCAATCCACCTTGAGATCCTATAACAGGAAATTGTTAGTATTTGTAGAAAGATATTATTGTTGTTGTATACTGACAATGCAACTTGGTAGTATAATACATATAAGTTAAATTGTTACCTCTCTCTTAAATAGCTTGAGTTAGTGAAGAAAATAGGAGCTCCAATGTCAAGTATGAGAACTCCGGGAACGTTGTTTGTATTTGGATATTGCTCCACATTTCTGTAGATCATAGAATTGGGGATATTACCAAGTACTAAAGTCCTTGGCCTTGCTACAGAAAGTAACACCCTTAGCAATGATAAGCCAACCTGCATTTGCATTAAACAAAAAGAGTTAGTATCTACTAGGTTAAGTGACGTAATACATTAGGAAGTAGTAGTAGTAGTACTACTTACAGCCATGACTAAGCCAATTTCAATGTTGCCAAAGACAACACCAATGTATGCACTCATGCAAACTAAGAAGTCGAATTTGTCAACATGCCAGAGATGAATGGCAGCATTATAGTCGATGAGTCCGAGCATGGCAGCAATAATAATGGATGACAACACGACGAGAGGAGTGAAGTGGAACAATGGCGTTAGCAATAGCAACGTTACCATCACAGCCAACGCCATGACAATGTTTGATACTGCTGTTTTGCATCCTGCGTTGAAGTTCACTGCTGATCGCGAGAATGGCCCTGCACGCACATTCATTTATTTTTCACATAATCGTTTAACGCTAATAGCCTTGACTATCAACATGGAAAACAATTACCTATTCACATTTTGACAAGGAATTGTCTCATGATTCCCCCCACCCACCCAAACCTCCAAAGCACTTATAAAAAATGAAATGACCCACAAATTGTGATTCTCTTTTCCGATTAATTCCATGTTATTTTAGTGGACAAATTATTCGGTACACGACTGTCAGGAAGTATGGTAGGTTGGGGATTTCAATCGGATCATATAATCACATGGTATATGGGCCCAAGTGACACAAGAACTTTCGGCCCATAAATAAGGATAGATAATGACCAAGTCAAAATATGATATAGGAAAATACCAGTAGTGAGGTAACAAGAGGTGCATGAGCCAACAATGTTCATCATCCCAAAAGCAATCATCTCTTTGTTACCATCTATATGGTAATTCTTGAACATTGCAAAACTTCGACCCACTGCTATTCCTTCCTGTACACACGATTTTGTATTACTATCGAATCATTTAAAAAATAACTATAAATAGTTGTATGTACATAAAATCGGAATTAGTAATATATAAATAATATTGCCTGACAGTTCAGTGCACTAAGCTATTTTAATTATGCGGAAAAACCATACCACAATAGTGTTATGTTTGTAGTGAAAAACAATGCATGTAGCAGATGGAAACAAATAAAGAGCAGCTTACAGCAAGGGCAATGACACCCGTGACTATGCCAGTTTTGATAGCCGTTGTCATATATTTCGATCCAAACGACAGATCCATTATTGATGGTGGATTTATCCCTTTCTTCAGCTCTCCAATCTGTAACATTATTCACATAACAATCCAATTATTCCACATAATGGATGACATACTATGCAATTTATTTTGCGCTCGGGATCGTTTTGGGATTAATACAAGGATAAATTATATGGGATAACGTATTCCATCACTAAGCTATAAATAATGGGATAAATAATCTCATGACAACCTAATACCTTCAACCAAACACAAACATAGAATAAAATAATCCTACATTTATTAAAAGTACTCTTGGATCTCAACAAGCCGCAATGCTAAATTTCTCATATTACTCTATTTAGTAGTACTACGATTGAAACCCGTGAGTGACAAGACACAAATGAAAACACTTAATTTGTTGTCGTTTTTTTGTCTTTGAGTGCGACCAATTTTATCAAGGACAAACGACTACAGCTATCAATCAGAAGCGTCTTGTTCATGTTCATGTTTTATGTACTTACACAAATGTATTTTTACTAATTGGTACTCCATAAATAGCTAGTAAAATGTAATAACAACTAACTGGTAATTAAGATATATAGTAGAGAATCATAACTTAAATGGAATTAAAAATTCTTACCACAGCAACACCGTGTTTTTCAGCATGCGTTATATAAACGAGAATAGTTCCCAATATGACAGACGTCAATGGCGCCATTGCTGATACCCAGAACAGCTTTGGTCTCTTCTGGCTCTGCATGCATCAATCTTATCTCCGTTAGTATATTAATTAATGTCCATTTTTTACTACTATAAAATATAGTAGCACTAACTATATGTTTTTAAAAACAAAATATAAAATTAAACTTTGACGAAATTAAGGACA
>JAJOOE010003642.1:0-24403 GCA_036250405.1 Solanum raphanifolium
AAGCTAAATGTCAGGTACCAAGCAGGCGTAATGATATTCAACAGTGGCACCAAAAGGTCTGCCCAAAAAATAACTTTAGCCCAATTGATTCAAGATTTGAACTTTATGAGTCTTGAATTAATATTTGAATTTAATTTGTGTATGTGTTTGATGAATTTTTAATACATATACAAAATTTTGAGATAAAATTACTAAATTAAGTTGAGCTCATACGAAAAAGCCTACCTATGCCACTGTACCATATACATATGGTGTTTACGTCAAATTATATATACTATAGTTCACCATTCATTATAAAAAAAAATTGAATTAATAATGTGTGTCAATTAAGAACGATTAAGTGATAATCGTATCTTGTAGAGTAAAGAGACGTGTATTTATTTAATGAATATGTGTAACCATACAATATGAGCAAGTTTAATTGAGTTGCGACTTTTTCCACCATTATATTTGGTACTAATTAAATATTTTTTGTTTGCTTAAGCAGCTTGAAGTTAGACAATTTGAAAATTAGTCTATAAGTAGGTAACCTAAACTGCATTATTTAATTACGTGACCCAAAAACCATAACAAGTACAGTTGGTTAATTATAGTACACGTGCCCTGTACTAATATTCAATGATTAAGTAGCTCCTGACACGAGGGATATACAAAAAAAAAAAACCTGTTTTAGATTCTTTTAATGTAAAATAATGCTACTAATCACCTCCATACTACCCCTCATTGTACTTCCTATATATATATATATATATGTAACATCAAGAAATACATTTTTTTTGGTTGTAAAGTTCTCCAATTTTAACTTGAACTTGGATTTCTTGCACCTTGTTTGGATGGTACGTTTGCTATCCATGGTATTGTATTGTTAGTTTAAACATAATGTTTGTTTTGATTGTTACTTATATTGTATCGTATCGTTTAAATCCATGGATAGGTAACGACGAATATCATATTTCAGCTTTATCCGATACTCTACTTTTTTTTTGTAGGTTTATCATTCAAATTAGGGATGTGTGACATTATATAACAACGGAGAATGATACAATCTATCCAAACATTGTATTCATTCAAATAAAACAATACAATACAACACAAAATAATACAATACGATACATTATGAAACAATACATAACAGTCATCCAAACAAAGTGTTAATAGCATGATTACAGTTCTGCAGCTAAATATTTACAATAGCTCTCTGAAAGACTTAAACATCAAATCAACAGTGTGTTACGTTTTAGCTATAAAAAAATATGAATATTTATGTTGATGTGGTCCGGCCCTTTATTGAACCGTGCAGCAGAAAATTTAGTGTATCAGGTTGACAAATTTGTGATTGGGATAAATAACTTGAATGAACAGAAGTTATATGTACATTCTATCATAAGTAACATTGTAAACTGCAAATAAAAAAAGTGTACAAAACTATGTAGACTCTCAATTAATCCTTATATTCTTAGTATGATATGATATATTTCAGAAAAAGGCTCATTATACATACAACGTAATGATAGCCAATGGTTCGTTTTTCTAACGTCATGAACCAATAAATACAATCGTACGTGTACTACGTACACACTTATTATTAATAAAAAAACACGTAGAACGCCAGAGAGGAACAGAAGAGATAGATTTTATCAGAATTTAACGTCGAATGTTGGTTTGCTATGTTCAACCTCAGGTTTCTTCCCTGGCTTCAAATCATGAACAGTTAATGTAACATTTGCAAACACATTAAATTGTTTTAATTTAATTTCTCCCAAAATAATTTGTACAGGTACCTTAATCATTACCTTCAATGGAATTTTCCCATTTTTTTCATTTTCTTGAAATGCCTCATATAGCCCTGATCCAAATGTACTTTTACCTGTTAATTCAATTTGGAATATAGTTGTATTTTTTTGACCTTGATGAAAACTTGGTAATTTCCCCGTACAAATATTCGAATCGCTATATGTCACGTTAACCGAGCTACCTTCCCCGTAAATAAAGCCTATAGCTGTATTGGGATTATTTGCTTTCATCGTTAAGATAAGATCTGCATTCACACTGAAGTCGGGTTGATATCCGAAATCCTTAACATCAAGGGATTGAAAATCGTACGTAGGAATTTTAGGTTTGTAGTACATGTAGAAATAGAAGGCTATCGAGGCTAGAATAATTATGAGTAAAAATAGGACGCAATAGCAACAACAAATGCATCTAACGCAAAAATTTCCTCCTCTTCGCTTTTCCGTGTAATAATATTCACCGCCATAAGGCGGTGGCCTTCCGTATTCCCCCATCGCGGAGTACGGTGGAGGAGGGGAGGAAGGGGGAAATTAAACCAAGAAAATGTAGTTTTATTTTTTGTGGTGGAACTTTTTATTTATCAATGACCACCACTTTATTTTTTTTTGGTTTTAGAAAATAGTGTTGTTATTTCAAGGGAGAAAGGAGAGGTAAATTTTGAGTAATGAATCCTATTTATTGAATTATTGCTCCATTGGTTAAGGACATTGTTACATATGTGTGGTTAGGGGAGGAGTTGTATTCTGAATCCCCTTTGACAGAAAATAGCACTTATATTCAAATAAAACAAAAAAATATTGTATTATTTGGGGTTCGAACCCAAAAGATGAACATCCATTACCACTGCACTAAAGGCATACTTTTACTAAAGATATTCAACTTTAAATATATATCCTTTTAATGTAGTATTTGTGATATATATATATATATATAAAACGTAATTTTCTGACGAAGGGTATCCAGTTAGACATTCCTGGGGAGGCTATTACTGAGCCACTGATTATATCATAGATGTTGAATCATCTTGGCGTTTTTGTATATTTACTTTTTTCCTATATTTGAACATCCTTAATAAAAATTCTGACACCACGCTGCTACATGTGTGACTAAATTAGCAAGTTTATTGCTCCTATCTTTAGTTCTCTTGCTTGTTTCTTTGTAATGTTTACACCTTTATTGGGATTTCTAGGTTTCTTTGTTATTCCCATGTTGAATTAATATTCATACCTTATAAATGATACTACAATACTAGTAAGAAAAGGATATTTACAATAATGCAGATAATTGAAAAACTAAAGTCTGAATTGTGCAAGTTGGATGCAGCTTCTATTGGATACGTAAAGCTAATGTATGCATTTCTCTATCGGTAAAATTAACAAGATAAGCGAAACGTAACTTTTATGTTCTTTCAAATTACTTCTTTTTAATGTTCTATATACACGTATATGAAGATTAGCCAAGCTTGTTTCCTCCAACGTTGTATCAAACATAGTTTCTCAGTTTGAACATGACAATCACACTATATATATATATGGGTAAAATTCGAGGTATAGAAAACATAACATCCAATCTTTATTTATTCAGAGTTATGAGAAACATTGTAAACTACAAATACAAAAAAGCTACAAAATTTTGTAGGCTCTCAATTAATCCTTGTACACTTCACGAACCAATCAATACAATCGTACGTACACATGACTTACAAAAAAGAAAACGAAAAACGTTTTTTTCAACACGTAAAACGTCTAAGAGGAAGAAAGAAGAGATTATATCGATCACTTTGCTAATGAGTAGTTGATTTTGCTTTGTTCAATCTCAGTTTTCTTGCCTAGCTTCATATCATGCACAGATATTGTGACATTTGCAAGAATATTGATTTCCCTTAATTTTGAATCTCCCAAAACAGGTTTAAAAGGTACCTTAGCCAATATTATTAAAGGAACTTTCCCATGTCTTTCATTATCTTGTAATGACTCATAAAGCCCTAATGCAAATGGATTTTTTCCCTTTAATTCAATTTGTAACATAGTCATATTCTTGTGACCTTGATGGAATGATGGAAATTTTCCTGAACAAATCGTCGAACCGTTATATGTAACGTTGAAGGTGTTAGCTTCCTCGTAAATAAAACCTATGGCCTTGTTAGGATTATCAGCTTTCAACGTTAGGATAAGATCTGCATTGATGTTGGAATCATTATACCCGAATTCCTTAACATCTAGGGCTTCAAATTTGTAAATTGGAGCTTTTGGATCGTAGACTGTGAATAAATACAAGGTGATTGCCGCTATAATAAGGACGATGAAAAATAGGACGCAATAACAACAACAAATGCATCTAACGCAAACATTTCCTCCTCTTCGCCTTTCATGAGGATAATATTCCCCGCCATAGGGATAAGGCGGGGGCCTTCCATCACCTGCCATCCCGTATGGTGGTGGACGATGCATTATGGTGGAAGGAGGAAGACGGGGATGAGAATGAGGATGAGGATGAGGACGAGGAGGAGGAGGAAATCAAATTATGAATAATGTAGTTTTTTTTTTGGTGGTGGACCTATTTCCTTATGGATAGAGGACCACCACTTTTTTTTTTACTTTTTACTTTTTTGGTTTTAGGTAACAAAGTATTGTTATTTGAAGGGAGAAAGAAAAGGTAGTTTTGAGTAATGAATCCTATTTATTGGATTGCTCCATTTGTTAAGGACATTGTTACATATGTGGCTAAAGACTAGCAAATTGCTCCTATTTTTTGGTTCTATGCTTGTTGCATTGTAATGTTTAATTAAACTTTTCTTGGGATTTCTAGGCTCCTTGGTTATTCCCATGTTGAAATAATATTCATACCGCACAAAAGATACTAGTGAAAAGAATGATATATTTACAATAATAAGTCATAAATAGTACGTCTTCCATCTCAATTTATGAGGCATAGTATGATCACTTGTCATAAAGTTTAAGAAAGAAATGAAGTCTTTTGAAATTTGTGTTCTAATATCTTTGTTGATCATTTGGGTAGATATAAACCATTTCATTAAAGAAAAAAAGGGGAATTTAAAGGTTAAATTGTTTCCAATTATGAAAATATGATATTCTTTTAGAACAGACTAAAAAGGAAAATGTCTCGTATAAATTAATTAGGACAGAACAAGTAATATTTTTTCATAATAGTAATGATTATACATGGAATTACGCTACTTATATGAAGAATTAGAGTGAGGATGAAATTGAAAAAAGAAAATACAATGGAAAAGAGAGTAGATTAAATAATTCAAATCATTCGACCTGTCACCCGATACACGAAGCATCCCATTCACGTAGGGTTTAACAAAGGGCCGCACCCCAAGGATTATACGATGTAAATAGTGATATAGTCAAGATTTTCAATAAGAGTGTCAAAATATAAATAAACAACCACACATAAATACATTCAACTATGTAAACTATATATATACATACATAAAAATTATATCGAACTCATGAACCATATGTCACACAGATAGTATAGAATCATCGATACCTTATGATTCGAGTAGGAGGAACAACGTGAATCGAAGACTGGCAATTACAATCTGTTCTTAGAGTATGTGACCACATGAATGACAAAACAGAAACCATAACAGAGTTCATTTTCACAACAATTTTCTTCATCTTCGTACGTCTCGAATTTTCGTCATAGGTTTCAAGTTTGTAGCTCTGCAAGAAAATGTGGCGTTTTCGAGCTCGTTCCCTTTGGTAACTAAGCGAGCTCCATATAATACCATTGATTTGTGATTGATCTAACGGTTCATATCCCTCGATTTTTTTGCTAAAACGTAAAGACCTATTACTTACTAGACCGTTCATGTCTGATTAACCTGAAATAGGATTTATGACGTTATTTTGTTATTTAGCTATAAAATCTGTATGTCGCTAATTTTTTGTTTTGTTTTTAGCTCTAGGGATGGATGAGAGATTAGGTACAAATATATAGTATCTAAGAACAACTACTAATCAACGAGTACTACTACAATTTTTATTACGTATAGTTTTATTTAAAATGTGTTAAATGTTAGGTTTGACTAGTAATCTTGCCATTTTGTATAGATTTTTTTTTTTGTAGATTCTTGAATAAATGGTTAATGATTTACGTACTATTAAATGACTAGTCTAAGGTTGAAAAATTAATAACATAGTAGTAATAAGACACGTGCTCCATTAGAAAAGATGTTGGTATTATTGGCAATTAAGTTATTAGAGGATCTTTGACATTTAGTTGGAAAAATGATTGCCGTGATGAAATGCTTCATTGAGTACAAAGTTCAAAAAAGAAATACTCTCCCGATCTCAATTGATGTGACGTAGTTTGACTTTGTAATATTTTCAAATTATACGTACTCTGAATAAATGAATTTCTAAATAAAAAAGATACATTTTTGTGAACATTTTGTCAAATAAGTGGGATCCGACAAGGATAAAATGTTGATAGTATCAATCTACAATTGCCCAAATAAAAAAATGCGTCATTTTTTTTAGACTACCGAATCGATAAACAAAAGGGATACGTAAGAAATTAGGAAGAGGAAAGAAACTTGTATGAGCAGCCAAGTTTTGACGTTAGATTAATATATTAACTTGGAGGCTTATATACTTATTGTCCTATATGGATGTATTATTCACTCCGTCTCAAATTATGTGACATTTTTCGGATTTCAAGATTCAAACAAGTTTATATTGATCGTAAATTTTTCACATATCTTTTCAATATTTTGAATTGTCAATTATGGTGACTTATAGTACTTTTTAAGTAGTTTACAAATATATAAATTTTATTTAAAAAATTTGAAGATTCTAAATGCAAATTTTCTGTCAAACTTAAACTGTTTGACTCTAAAAAAACGAAGTGGCACAGGGAGTAATTGTATACCTATATAGCTTTGCTTTTCAATTACTAATAAAGATAAAATACTTATGAAATTAAGCATATTTAATTCATTTCATCTCATTTAAATCAAGGGTAGCACATGCTATCCCCTCGCCAATATATTGTTGGTGATATAAGAAAATGTGAGTTATTTAACCTTTAATAGAAAAGCATAATTTGAAATTACGTTGATTTAAAGTTAAAATAATATTTAGACATTTAACTTAGGGTTAGTAAGTTGTATTTTTTTCAAACAAATATAAAAATTTCTCAATTTATAAAAATTATTAAAACTTCTTCAATTTTTCTGTAATCTTATCAAATCTCCATGTTTTTGGATAAATAAAACTTTCAATACACATAATTTTACAAAAATTTACTAGTCAACCATAATAGTCAATAGTTCTTCCTTTAACATAATCTCTATTCCATAAAAGGTCTACATTCATCCCAACACCAGATTCTGCTTGTGGGGTTATACAACTATGTTGTCAGCTAATTATCAAATCAATTTGGATAATCTGAAATTATTTTTCCTAGATATTCGTAAATATTCGTT
Source organism: Solanum raphanifolium (assembly GCA_036250405.1). Taxonomy (NCBI): domain Eukaryota; kingdom Viridiplantae; phylum Streptophyta; class Magnoliopsida; order Solanales; family Solanaceae; genus Solanum; species Solanum raphanifolium. The sequence continues at coordinate 7,253 of JAJOOE010003642.1, forward strand.
TCCTCCATTTTACGCTACAAGATATACAGTATTAGTATATCAAACATTGATTAGGCCATTGCTTAAGACTTAAATTATTTATTTAGGGAAAAACAAATTAAGTTTTTACATCTTTCCTGGATTATTACTCATAGAAGTTCTGGTTTAAAAAAAACTAAGTCAATTGCATAAACGACTCAACCTCATTTTGGCACATTAACTAATTACTCCAAATGTGAGTACTAATGTGGAAAAAAACAGTTTTCTTAATTCACCTTTCCCAAGTGTGAATTAATTCCAAATGTTATTGAAGATAACTACTTATAACCAATGATATTGAAATTTGAGAGAGAGTAAAAAAATAATTGTATAACAAGTTAACAAACGAAGGTCACATCAACTCATGTATCTGGGATACATAATAAATCTCGCTTGCTTCTCTCTCCATTACGCTCGCTGCTCTTCCTATTTTAGTGTATCTGACAGCAAATATACATGTATCTAAGTGTATGTTCTTCAATATATGGAGAAAATTCTTAATTAGTGATAAAATATGTAATATTTTAAAAGTATAGTTAATAATTAAAGTATATCTAATTATGGAGTTTCTAAAAAAAAAACGACTTTACTCTCAACAATTTTCTGGCCCATTTTTGGTTTGGAGCATAGAGCCCAATTCTATATATAAATTCAAATTTTTGATGGATCAATTCAACGGAAACCTAGAGGGCCCATTTACTAATTTCATCGTAGTAAAGTAAAGTCAAAATTGTAGAAATATGGTACTATACTACTATATATAAGAAAGGAAAAACTATCTACTTACGCAACTATTCCTATCATATTTTTCAATATTATATAGTTTGAGATGACTATATATTATCTTATAAATTAATAATTTCATAGCAGATTTCAAGTTAGATATGCCTAGATACATCATTATTTTTGCTACCAGATACACTGAATTAGGGAGAAAGGCAAGCAAGAGAAGGAGAGGAGCGAGTGAGTCAATATATCTGAAATAAATTACACATAATTTTGATCTCATATATCTGATACATGTATCTACACGCGCTAGATACATATATCTAAAGTTCGAATTCTAATAAGATTCGTAATATTAAAAATTCACGTAAAGAAAAGTAATATACTCCTAAACTAGTGAGATTTGTGTTGTTTGATGACCTCAACTTAAAAAAGATCCACCAGGTAAAACTTTTGTTTTTCATCAAGCTTCAGGCATAAGTTTTGGTTGTAATATACATATAAATTAATTTTGTGTATAAAATAGAAGTTCCAAACATTTCAATAAATAACATAGATGAATTTTATTTTATTTTTTATAAATGTAAAAAAAAGTCATAAGAATTAAGACCAATCAAAATAAATTTTTTGGGAGTATGACAACATCGCATTTAATTGCGAAAATATGTCAGTTGAATCTTTGATCACCCATTTATTTAACTTGGCACAAAACGTCACCTAACACATGATATGAAATTAAATATATCAATTTTGAATCCTACCAAACTTTGAATCTTTCCTTATCCAAACTTTATTATTAAAAATAACAAAAGCGTAACATATTCAGTATAATTTCACAAGTGAAATCTAAAAATATAAAGTATATACGAATTTTATCCTTATCTTATTAAGCTAAAATGGTTATTTTCGAAAGACACTTCGTTCGAGTAATGAAAAGACCTTCCTTATAAGTAATCATTAAAATTTTGAGAAAACTAGCCAAAATTAAACCAATATTCTAATGTGTGGCACATCCAAGATTACCTTTTATTGGAACTTTAAAGCAGTATATGATTATGATCAGCCACAGCCCACAAGTATAGCAAAGTTCATGATTGTGGTACCACAACTCAAAGTCACATGTTCCCATTGACAATACAAATCTAAGTGAGATTTGGCATTATTTATTGGCAAGAAAAGATGAATATATCTATATACTCAAAGTGTGTGGCTTAGTAACTAATGAAGCTGGTTGAAATGATTATGAGGTTTGAGTTTACTCCTTTAGTTTTAAAATAGTTGTCCTATTTGGCGTTTCGAGTATCTGTTTGATAATGTAACTAATCTTAAATGTTAAATTTGATTAAACTAATTTAATATTTTAAAATTAAAATATGGATATTCAAATCGAAACATGAAACCATATAGAAGCAATATTTGGTCAAAATTTATATCGTTTTACTTTCAAAAAGCAAAACCAGATAAAAGATATTTCATGAAATTGATCGAGTTGCATATAGACCAGCGCTTACTCCACAAACTATTAAAAAAATGATTTATCTCTAAGTTTGAGCTTGTCCAATCATCAAGCACTAAATAGAACAATCCCACCTCAAATAGATTGGATCATCATAATCCCATATATACTTAGAAAAAGCTAACACTCGTAATTAATGCATTCATTTCATTGGTTCCCAAAGTGGATCATACAATTCATTTATTCCTTAGTTGTTTGTTGCACAACATGAGTTGAATTTGAACAAATTCCATATAATATACAACCAATGTGGGCATGACTTCTTCACTTAATTAATCATAAAAAACAACCAAAATGTCCCATGTATAGCTAGGAGTTGTTTGTTGGTTGTTGCACTCAAAATTTTCTCTTATTGTCATATGGTTAGTGGTTGCACTTTTTAGATCAACAAAATGCTTCTACTCTTATTAATTAAAAAAGATAGTGAAATCATTATCCTTTCCTTTTAATTTTTAATTTCTTACTCCTATTGGACCATTTCTAAAGTTGATTACAAGTTGGCCCCATTGCCTTGTTAAAAGAAAAGGTCAAATTCATCTAGCTGTTTAATTCTAGTGCTTGAAGTGATTTGAGGAGTTAGAATAGTGAACCACTTTTTTTTTTCTTCCAAATTTCAATATTTATATTAGAATTCGTACTAAACTGGTTGATCGAAAGAGGGAGAAATCTCAATCATATCATCATAATTAATGATGATGAACTAACTTGTACTCATTGTTATCAACATAGAATTGGATCATTTATATCCAATTTATTAGTAATACTTTATTCAATGTCATCAAGAGAAATTAGCTAAGATGATTAATCTAATCTAAAATAAAATGAATTAAAAAGTAAATAATATATTGGGATGTGGAAAATTGAATGACCTAACTGTTAATGATGAAAGGATGTTGAACATAGGAAAAAATTGTAACATCTTATGGGACACGTGTTGGAAATTGCGGTTTATCCATTCTATATTTGTCTTTTTGCCAACCCCATTGTCAAATCTTAAATTATTAGTTTTATAATCATTTATTTTTAATTCACTAGAAGATTCATATTGTCACGCGGTTCACTTTTACTTGTACACCGTGAACGTTACAAATTTTATAAAATTTGGAAATTAATGATTAGTTTTGAAAGTAAAACAGGAAGAAATGCCGTTCATTTCGTAATATGCTAAAAAAAATTATTATTACTATCTAGGAGTTTGAACAAAATAAAAGTGAATAGAAGGAATATATATTTGTCTTTGGTACTTTGTAATTTGTATGTTTGATTTGGTTGCAATTTTGTAATACTTTCAAAATGTTTCAAGTAGAAATAATTATATCTTATAGTGGTTACTATATGTAAATTTTAGTTAAGTAAATTTAAATCTTATGAAAAAGTTAATGTTTAAATCTCAAATTAATTGTTTTGGCACACACAATCATGAGATAAAGTCATCACCCTAATAGATAAGGCACATTATATTATGCATGAATACCTACCAAATATCATTTGACTTTTCATCTACTCCCTTGAGTCCACTTTTTAGTTAATATATTAACCAAAAGGATGATTTTGTTTAGGATACTTTTATTTAGTCTTTAATTTCAATTTAATAGTACTCTTCTTTTTAAACATTTTAATCTCTTTTCAAATGTATTATCAGAGTAACAATAAAATTACGTTTATCTTGATTTTCTAAAATAACAAATATTTCAATTTAGATTTCAAGTTGGCCCGAGCTATCTCCACCGTTAAATATAATGAAGGGAAGGAACCAAACAAAAAAGATGGGGAAAAACGAGAGTGTCAAACAAAAAGATTATTAGACAGAGCCAACAGATTAATTGCTGGTTTCCCCCATATTACTAAGCTTTCATTTAGAAAATGACACATTATTATGGCAATGTCATTATGGCAACACTACTATTGTGGCTTTTTCTGCAACAAAAAAGGTCCCACTTCTGTTCATGTTTTAGACTTTTTGAAAACCCCTTCATAAAAATCATAAACCAAACCTCATCCACTGCCAACAAACATAAATAATACACCTCATATCAATCAGGTTGCTATAGAATGGTAAGTATTCCTTCAATCTTAGTCAGAAGTCTCAAGTTAAAGTCATTCTTAGCCAGAAATCTCAAGTTTAAATCTCCCCAAATACATTAGTCGTCTTTGTTAAGAAATGTTTTATCCTCAATGTGGAACTTTCTAACATAAATTCGAATTTAGTCAGACTCTAATATAGATAAAAAAAATCATGTGAGAAACTAAAAAGGAAAAAGTACTATACTTCATAAGAGATTCAATGTGAACACAACAACTCTATTTTTTGTACTTAGTACAGGAAATTCTTTACTATTGAAAGATGAACTATTTACATGAACATATATATTATACAAGGAAAAAGCACAAATGAAACACCAAAAAAGGTACTTCAGAATTTATACAAAAGATGGAGCAAAGTATTGCTCACAAAGTACTAGGGGGTCATCATAAGAGTCATGTAAAGATGAAGTCCTACACAATTAGTCCTCTCCCTATACATACAAAAAAACAAGTCACAGAAAGCTCAAGCTAAGGATTCGAAGAACAACGCGTAAAATACTAATGCCTTTATATAGGAGGGAGTTCTAAGGCTGTTCATGCTACCGAAAGCAACAAACCAGAAACACCTCAGAGAGCCTATGTTAATAAAAGGAACTCCAGTAGTACTCAGCCCCGTTGGTGGGGTTTTATAAAGCGCGAATTCATTCATTTGAGATGTGATCAGCCATGACGAACACCCATGAAATAGTTAAAGTCGTGGTGCTGGACACCCAACTGCTTTAGCCAAGAATCAGCCACACTAAAAAGTGTTGACAGCCTCTCTTGGTCCTTCCCACTCCTGTCTGAAAGCCACACATCTCCCTGCATTTTGTAAGTGCCCAAGCCGAAAGGCACAAGGGGGATACGTTCTCCTTCCTTTCGTTTTTGTTTGCCATTCTCCATGTCATCATCAAGGTCCATATCTGCACCATTATACCAAAAAGTCGGTGTAAAGGGAAAAGAAACGGTATATTCAAAAGTTCAACGAATCAAAAGACATCGAATAATACCTTGAAAAGAAGAAGAAAGTGTATGGAATGTGAGAAAGCATGCTGACAAGTCTTTAATAGTTCTTCCCATAGGAATGTGATATATCGGATACCTGTAATTCAATTCGAAAAAGCTTAGTGAAAAAACTCCTCCTTTTTGTTCCCCTTGCTAAACAAGCAAGTCAGCAATACCAAAAGTATACACTACAAGGAACACACAAGATCCAATCGAACACAAAATTTATACACGTACACGTTTCATTAACTTAACAAAATCTACTATCAACAAACCCATGATCATATGGATACAAGGAGAGAATTAGCATACCAAGCAACTGACATCCAACTAGCTGGTGAAAGGTCTACACTTTTCAATGACATTAATCCAGGGTATCTTTCAGCGAAACCACTGATCTGCAAGCAAAATGAACTTGATTTTTGAATCAAAGAACTCGAAAAACAAACCAATATATACTAAAAATTCAAGCCACATGCTTCACATGGAATCTTATATCAATAACTCCAATGCATAGAGAAAGAACAAAGGCTTCACAGAACGACAGCTTACGCTACGCCTGAAAAAAGAATAAAGAACAGTACGGTAATAAACATGTCACCATCGATTCCATAAGGGTAAAACCATAAATGATATGTTGTTAAATGTTCACAAAATCACAAGTAAAGATACATAACCAAACTTATATGATTCTACCACATACATTTCCTTAAAGCATCAGCTACCAGTGTGTCAAAAAGAAGACTTTCAACAAGGGAAATAGCAGCTAAAGAGGCAAAAAGGTTAAAAAAAGGATACCTTGTCCATCAAAGGGACTCTTCCATAAGGAGTTGATCTCTCAAAGTACTGAAAATAGAGATAACCCCATCTATCATTCATATGCCAAAGACTATCACCTTCCTCAGATGAACATCCATCCCATCTTGACAACTTTTCGCTTTCACTCTCATCACTAAACGAATCACTGAACGATGAATCCCTCGATTCTGTCTCTTCCCTATTAAAAAATACAACACAAACCTCATTTATCTTCATAATTAACAATTAAAACCATCAAGTGTGAACGCGAGATGCTTAATGCACAAAAATTTGAGATACCCACAAAAATTTATGATGAAATTGAGATACCCAGAAAGGAATTTTAATTTACCTGAGACAATTAACAGATGATCTGCTGATAAAGATTTGAATAGCAGAAAGATAAGGGACATAATATTGTACTAATGTTTCTGCTGAATCTGTTTTAATAGGAACTCCAGCACCATAAGCACTCCATTCATCATAACAATTCCAAAGATCACCCAAAGTAAAGTATTCAACCTTTTCTCTTTCCCATGGATGCCATAGCCTATTTAGATTTCTAATCTCACTCTGCACATACAACAAATCACATTCATCAAAATCAAATTGGGGGTAAAAAAAATCCCAAAAACAAACAAACAAACAAACAAACCTGAGGCAAAAACTGTGAAGGGACTAATGGTGTTGTGCATTCCAAGAAACAATCAAGGTTTGATTGCAATGACCCCTTTTCCATTGACATGATTATTCAACAACCACAAACACACAGAGAGAAAGAGAGAGAAAGAGATTGAAGAAACTGTTTCTCTCTCTAGACACCCAAAGAAACAGAGGAGAAGAGAAAGAAAAAAAACAGAGAGTAGAAATGGGGGAAAAAACAGAGAGAGAGAGAAAGAAAGAGAGAAAATGACGGGATTTGTGAATAAGAGGAGAATATTACTCGGTCTATATACAAGGTGAAAAAAAATATATTTTCTTGACGTTTGGACAACTATATTATATAAAAATACAGAAAAAAAAACAAAAAGTCTATTTTTTCCTTCAATTTTCAATCTTTTTCCGGTCACCGCAAAACCCAATAATTCCGGCGTAATTTTCTCTTTTTACTGTCAAAACCCAGAAACAGTATAAACCCCTCAAAGAAAGAGTTAATTAAACTTAAAGAAAACACAAACCCATTAGAGAAAAAAGAGACTTGTCTTGAAAACCAAATGAAAATAAAACCGACCCAGAAGCAAAAACAAACAAACAGAGTATACAAGAATTGGAAAACGACGTGCTCTGTAAAAAGCAAAACAGAATCACAGAAACAAAAGCAAGTTTAGCGTAATGTATGAGAGAGAAAAGATAGAAAATGAGGAGAAAAGTTATAGTGAAGACGTTTGCATCACGCGAAGAAAACAAACAAGCAAGCAAGCGTCTTTCTTTCAATTTAGGCTGTTACAAACATAGATAAGTGAAGAACAAGTGCAAGCTTTTTCTAAACCAGAGAAAATGATGGGGTCTACTTCAGTGCCGGAGCCAATATTTTTCATAAGGGAGAAATAGACACATGAAGTAATCAAAGGGGTTTTGACATTTACTATATATACATAAAAAATTATTTGAACCATGTATAATTAATATAATTTTTCACCGAATGGGGTTCGGACGAACCCCTTAGTACAAGGTGGCTCCGCCCTTGGTCTAGTTGATCTTGTTACCTTTTACTCGATTTGAATTATTAGTTTCATCTTTATATTATTAACGTCTTAAAAATATTTTCAATTTGAGAAGGAATTTAAAATTACTTGTTATGTCATATGGCAGATTCAAGAGTATTTTTTTATGATCGACAATAGTTTTGAGACGAAACTAATAATAATTTGCGTTAAATTCAAAGATGTTTTTAATATTTCTCTCTAAAAATAAACATATTGTTTTCATCCCAATTTATGTAGTTCAAATTTTGAGAGTTAAACTATTTTAATTTGATTGTAAATTTGAACATGAAATTTATAAAAATTTTGAATCTCAAAATCGAAATAATGGATAAGTAAAAGTGAAAGGAGAAGAGAGTATGACCTTTTCTTAACGGAATTCCATGGTTTGGGATAAAAAAGGAATCAACTTTCTTGATTAAAACCCAACACATATGTGGAAATATAAAACGGAAAAATCTTTTTTGCCAGAAAATTTGGAAAATGGAAAAAAAAATCAGTTTATTTTAAAATGAAAAGAATATTATAGACTTTCTAAATTTTTGGCCAAATTCTGATCAAATTTTCTAATCATTTAGCATTACCCATATAAAACAATGTACTAGTCATAATTTTAAATGTTTTTTATTTATATAATAATAATAATGATAAATTTGATCTGGAATCAAATTTTGTAAGCTGGCTCCTAGATTTTTGGTGAACCGGTTGACTTGACTGGAAAATGAACAAGACTGTGTGTGTGTGTGAATGTGTGAGGGAGAGATTATTGGGATATAATTTAAGGCCATGAGTGTGGAATTGTATAATTTAATTGAAAGAGAAGGCGTTTTTTATTAATAATACATTAATCGTAAGATCTCTGATTAATAATAGAAGAAAAGTCATATGGAAAAGATAGTGCATTATAGATGTGAACAATCTCGACTAGGTCAATATTTCTATCTTTATGTTTTTGCTTTGTTGGACAAGGTCTATCTATGGCTTCAAAAGAAATTAAAGTAGATTTACAACTATAATTTATTTCATTTCCCAAATTGTAATTTACTGGTTTTTGAATGAAATATTCATATTTCTAAGTCTCATTTATTTATGACATGATAGTAACAGACCACTAATAATTAGTTCAAACGTTAATTAAATTTTATTTTAGTGATAGTGGAAGAAAACTTAAAATAAAAATTAAAAAGTCAGTTTAACTACAAAAATATCTGAAGATTTGAATAACTTAATTTAATTTAAATTTTCAGATAGTAAAATTAACTAAACGGAATACCATTAAATTAATGGTAGAGTTTGTTTGACCACTTCTTTAAAAACATAGCATAAAATTTTGTAAAAAACTTTGTTCGTTTCGAGGTCTTTGAAAATCTTTTGCAAATGAATTTTTCATTTTTTATTATTTTCTTGAAGGAAACTTTGGATTACAATTTATATAAACCTTTTTTTGTTATTGGGATCGGGTTAGTATATGTTGGTAAAAATATAATAAATTACACAATAAATAAAAAGACGTGAATATTTTACTCTCTTTAAATGCTGGATTTTAAAGGTGTGAATAGGAAGTGAATGGTTGTGACTCTCCTTTAAGGATTGCGACTTTTACGAAGGGTTGTGACATTTACGAAAGGTTGTGTCGTTTCTAAAGAATTGTGACCATTTGAAAGATTGTGTCTTTTCTAAGGATTGTGACCATTCGAAAGGTTGCGCCTTTTCCAAAGGGTGGTGGCCGTTCTGAAAGTTTGTCTATTTTTCAAGGAGTTGTGACATTTCCGATAAGGCAAAATTAACACATTTTCATACTAATATTTGTTGGTTATAAATAGAGAGATTTTCTCTCATTTTTCTGCATTGAATTATTTCCTTCTTCTGCATACTTTTCTTACAAAACAAAATCGATCGTATTTGTGAGTGTGAATGTGTGATCTTGTTGCGGTCTTATTGAGTTCGTCGAAATTATTGAAGTTTGAGGTACCACTACTTATTTAATTAATGGTTAATCTATTTTATCTTGGGAGGAATTAATCTACAACATCGAATACTTGAGGGGATTACATTTCTTAAGGACACAGTGGATTCTGTGGACACAGATACTTGATCTTTTCTATGTATTTTTATCTTTTGTTGTTTCTGATTTGCTATTCTGAATACATTAATAACATGCAAGTTTGTCACAATATAGTATTCACTAGTCAAACATTGATTTCAATAGGGTGCAATCAAAATTAAATAAAGGTAAATAAATTAACCTTATGTGTTTATTAATTGATGAAAATAACATTGGATTACTAGTATTAATTGTTGCAATTACGTCTAATCTCGAATGTATATCTGTTAATCAAGAAAAGATTTATGGGGAATGCCAAAAGGTGTCCCTTTATGAGGAGTTAAAAATAGCAATTACTTCTAATTTCGATTTTCATATCATAAATAAATCGATAAGAGATTCTTTTAACATAATCATAAGTATTAATCTTTCAATTGATATAAACAATCTAAATACTTTAATATATTTCAATTAATCAATCGACTTTAAACCCACGCATGGATAAACTATACTCTAAAATGCACTTAATATTAGATGTAGAAACGATAAATAATGTTAGAGTTAATTCTTTAAATCAGAAAATCATTTTTTTTGTTGAAAAAAATTCAAATTGAAAAAAATAACTTTCTTAGAATAATCATATGAGAAATCAAACCTCAAATATTAAGTACCTAATTAGTGATGAGTATCGTTGGGGTAAAGTTATGAAGGAGTAATGATGCTTTTCGAGTGATAATTCTAAGAATAAAGAGAACCAATATTTTGGGGGTGAGTGATTCAGAATAACGATGAATTATAGTTGAGTACAGGGGCGGAAAATATTATTATTTATACATGATTAAAGTTATATTTTATGACTATATAGTAGATGTCGAACCCTCATCGGTTAATTCGTGTGTTTAGTTCTTTAAATTTGGAACTCTCTTATAAAAAATCATAGCTCCGCCACTGGTTGAGTAAACTAAAATCTGCACAATTTCGTAAAGTTTAAAACAAAATTAATCATTTTCTCTTGTAAAAAAGACCAGATATTTGAAAATTTTATGTCATTAGTAAATAAAGACATCTAACTTCAATTATTAATGGATGACAAATTTAGATCTCTAGTTAATAAAAAATATATAATCAATAGCCAAATATCACATATTTATTAGTTTAATTGACCAATTCAAACACTGAATCAGTAAATATTTCTCTCATCCAATCCAAAAAATATTGAATTAATTACTTAGAGAACATAGAATTTAATTAATTGTTTTGTTTACTACCCAACACAAAACAAGGAAGCAACAATAACTTGTCATTTGGTAAACCGCGTGGACGTAACACTAAGATACTAAAAATAGTAAACAAAATGTTTGCTTTGAACTAATCCAATGATATTTTTTGTTGTATTTGTAATTACGTTATGATTACGTATAATGTTTTGGGGGAATACTATTACACCTTTCGCCGTGTTATATGATATAGTTTGACTAGACATGAAATTTAAAAAAAATAAAACACTAAATCATTAATATATGTATGAGTGTGCCACTGTGTAACTTTACATTATCATAAAGTGAGTATTGCACGTATAAGTAAATATATACCAGTTAATTACTTAACATAGTTATAGTTTGCCTTAATTTCAATTCGCAACTTACTATTAGCTATAATTACGCGACTCAGCTTTTTAGTTTGTATAATTCGCTCATTTGTATAATTCGAAATTTGTATAATATAATTTGTATAACTTTTGTATAATGTAATTTTTGTATAATATAATTTGTATAACTGTTTACACTTTATATTTTTGTAATTGTATAATTTTGTTATTTCGAGTTTATACAAATATACAAGCAAATTATACAAACCTGTGAATTATACAAATAAGACAGCTTAAACTGTAGCTACAGCCCGTAAATATGTCAACTATAGCTATGAAACATAATTAATTTTATTATAGTGACTATTTGTGAAAGTTTTCCTTTTTAAAATTAAATAGTTACTTATTAACTATAAAATCTTATTAGTTTTAAAACTGAATTAAAAAAATTATCATATAAATTGAGATAAAAAAGTACAAATTTACTAACAATATGTCTTTTTTCTTTTTTACATATTCCATTATTGTGAAGATTAGTACGGCAAGGGCCAGAGAATAGATAAGCTATTGACTTAAATCACGTCCCCTTAAAGTTATCCACATAATTCACTTAGACGTTTTATCTTGGGTTTGTTTCAATTGAACACCTTGATTAGTTAAAAAATATACCTATTGAACATTTTATGACAATCAACTAAAAATAGAGAGTGTGTGTCATACACTTGCGAATGATGTGACATAGTAACAAATAAAAAAAAAGATATGTTCCGTCCATAATAATAAGTAAAAAAGTAAATTAAAAAGAAAAATAACAGAAAAACTATGTTTTTAACAAAAAGAAAAATAAAGAAAAAGATAAACTCTTCTTTCCCTCATTTCTTCTTTGCCAGAACACCCCACCCACCCTGCGTCCATCCTTCCGCTTTTTTTACCGGAAAACACACAGAGCCGCCACGACTAAAATTAACGATCATCTTCGTTTCACCTTTTTCTCTCTCAGCGGATTCTTTTTTATACTCATACACCTGTCCCTCTCGTTTATTCCGATATCCATCAACATTATAGTTGTCATTTCTCTCAATCTCACTTTTTTTTTCAATCATCAATTCAGATTCTCATATTATTATTATTTTTCTTCTATGTTGTGAGTTCTTTAGGATTTGAATTTTTTAACAAGTTGAAAGAAAATAATTCCAGATTCGTATTAGTCTTGCCGGGAAAAATGGAGTTTCGCCGGAATTATTTTTGACACATTTGACTTTAGTTTTTGATAATATTGGTAATGGTGGAATGCCGCTAGTAAAAATAATAATTAAGGAGTGAATGGGAAAGGGGTGTGGCGGGGGTCATGGCAAATAAATTCGGCCGATAAATTTTTTAAATAATATGACATTGAAAAGTTTAATGGGGAAGACAGCCAATAATTTAACTAGAAAATTAAGTTTAGCAAATTGAGTTTTTTGTTTTAACGAAAAAAAAAAGTAGAATCAAAATGAAGCCCAAGAGATTTTTGAGATGGAGTGGAGAAGATGACAGGTAAAGGGGTGTGGGGTGGGGTTGTTTATTTTTCTTGATTAAGACCTTATTTTTGATTTTTTTTTTCTTTTCATAGTTATTTAGTTAATGTTTGCAGGTGTGAAAAAAGTAACAAATTATCTAAACAAAAAAATTAAAAAATGAAATAGGAACCTATTCATGCACTCAACAGCAGTGAGGTACACTTATTTTGCTATGTAAGCACTTTTTGTTTAATAGGTATATATTTTGAACAATTTAAGTGTTCAATAGGTAGAAGTCCTAGTTAAGATGTCTAAATAAATTATGCGGACAACTTTAAGGGTATTTAATCTTGATTATGATGTGTGGGGTTTAGATTTTACACTTCTTTTGTCTATATTAGGATTCTGGGACATAAGTCTACTTTGGGTTTATTTGAAATGCAATATTTTTTATATGAATTATAAATTTATGTATAAAAAATTGTATTAAATAATAGGCATAAATTTATTTTTTAAAATCAATAAATTTAATGTTAAAATTTTATATCGAATTCATATATGTGAAATCGTGAATTCATTTCTATTTGGATTAGCTTGGAAGTACATGGAACTAGTTTGTAGTAGAGTAATTGATACTCTTTAAAACAATTTACTTGTTCAATATACTAAAAATATATTTTTTAACTTATTCATTTAAATAAATACTTATTAAGTAGTAATCAAATTCAAATGAGAAATTTTAGTAATTTGATTAGTTGATTATCTGAACAACTCATGGTCTTAGAGTTGAAAATCAAGAATATTTAATATATGAGAAAACCTTATATCCAAATTTAGAATTTTAAATTATAATTAATACAAATAATTTAGTAAAATAATATTTCACTAATGCTTTTTAAGAGAGTGGAAAATATATGTAAAGAAAAATAGAAGAGAGAGTGAGTACTACTCCCTCCCTCTGTCCCTAATTACTTGTCCACTTTTAAATTGACACACATATTAAGAAAATAGTTAATGACATATTGAGTTTACCATTTTACCCATATTAATTATGAAGTAGATGAAATTTTTTACATTTTTAAAAGTAATTAGTCATTTAATTGAGGGTATAATAGGTAAAAAAAATTTATCCTTTCTTGATTTGTCAAAATGAACAAGTAATTAAGGACAACTATAAAAGAAAAAGTGGATAAGTAATTAGGGACATGGGGAGTATCTTTTTTCCCTTTTTAGGCTACCTTTTTTTCTTCTCACGTTTTATTTATTTCATACTTAAATTATTTATAAAAAGAATTGCACTAAATTATGAAGTGTTGATATTATTGAAAATTGGTCGATTAAATTTTTCTTATTTGTACTTTGTCATTGAGAACAATTTATTGCAAGGACACGAATAGGATAAATAAAGTTGTAGGGTTTGATCCTCACAATTATTATGTTAGGTATACACTCTTAAGGACATTATTAAATTGAAATTTTTATCAATTTTTTTTTAAAAACTTCTAGATGTGACTTTTAAGGTCCATCACATCACGTGATAATAATAATAATAATAAAAAAATCTCTGACATTAGTGAATAGATTTTGCAAAAAGCATTAATAACCAAGTGATTTGCACAATCATCGTTTAGCAAAATTTTAAAAAATAAGTACACTAAACACGTGCTACCTAACTGACGGGTTTTAATTATTCCAGCATTTAGGATAATCAATCAATCATAATCCTTTAATTAATCCGAATATCTTGTCTATTATTCCTATTCTTTTGAAAAATAAAATGAGGAAAGTAAAATATTTTAAAGTTGAAGTGTATTTATATGTAGCTCACTTTTTCTAAAGAAATTCAAGCTCATTACATAAAACTTTATACGTCCTATAACTCAATAAATTTTGAAGAAAAATTAAGTCCAGACCTTCATTAAAAAAATAAAAAATTATTTAAATACACAACATATTTTATCATATTTTCTAAAATTTTCTACCATTTGAAAAAAAAAAATGTATCGGGACGTTGAGTGATGTATCCGAAACCAAGACGCGATGTATCGGGACGTTGAGTGATGTATTTGAAACCAAAACTCGATGTATCGGGACATTGAGTGATGTATCTGAAATCAAGATGCGATGTATCGAGATGTTGAGTGATGTATCCGAAACCAAGACGCGATGTATCAGGACGTTGAGAGATGTATCCGAAATTGGGACATGATATATCGAAATGTTTTGCGATGTATCCAAATTCCATCCAAATTTCATCAAATTTAAGAGATTTTGTAATTTGAAAAAGAGTAGGACTAAAATATAATTATATCTTAACATTATGAGATTTGCTTAAAATCCCCTAAAAAATTACATTCATGCAACTAAATAAAACTCTTTTTCTTCACTCACTTTTTTTATGCACTATATATATTTTTCTTCTACACCAACAACTACACAAGTCGTTTTTTTTTTTTATAAATAAAAGTGGTTATTCCCCCTTGACACAACTCAACTTGTGTTGATTTTGTCTTTTTACGAGGCATTTGATTTAACACACGATAAATTGTCAAAGATAATATACTCCACAAATTTAAAGGTACATTCGACTCAATAAACATAATATTAATCGACTCAATAAAAATTATATTAATCTACTCAATCAAAAAAAATATTTTATTAAATGGGGGATATGTGAAATAGTTTTAAGAATTATTTCGGATTATCTAATAAAAACTTAAATTCATCAAATTCATATTCACATTCTCTATTATATATATATATATATATATATATACCAAACTAGTTTTCAACCTTATTAAAGATTAAAAGGAAAAAGGACAAATATACCCCCGAACTATCGTAAATGATATGCAAATACTCTCTATTATACTTTTGGGACATTGGTGCCCATGCCGTCCAAAAACTAGAGCATATATACTCTTTATACTAACGGACATACACGTGTCATAATCTTATCCACTGATTCGACATTTATCGACGGATAAGATTGTGCCACGTGTCCCTATTTAGTCTTCCGTTAGAGTAAATGGCACATATGCTCTAGATTTTAGATGACAGGGGCACCAATGTTTCAAAAGTATGACGGAGGATATTTGCATACCATTTACGATAGTTTGGGAGTATATTTATCTTTTTTCCCTATAATTCACCAACATAAATTGTGGTGCAGTGATGAGACTAATTTACTCTTAAATAGAGGTCTCAGAATGAAAAACCAAACAGAAAAGATAAAACAATTCAAAGAGAATCTTGTACATTCTACATATCTTTAACTTTAAAGTTTAAAATCACAAGGTTTAAAATATTTCTTTACTTTATTAAATTTCATGTCAAGTCACAATCAGACAAACAAGTTGAAAAACATAGGGACTATTCCCTCTGTCGACTTTTAATTGTCATGTTGCACATTTCGAAAGTCAATTTGAATAATTTTCAAAATTAAATTAGATTATGTTAATTTGATATTTTAGACAAAAAAAATTAGATATTCAAAAACTATACATATAATGAAAAATATATCATAAAATGTGACAAGAGGGAGTAGCTCGGATGGTAAGCACCCCTCACTTCCAACCCGAAGGTTGTGAGTTCGAGTCACCAAGGGAGCAAAAGGGGTGGGAGCTCCTAGGAAGGGTAAATTTTTTTTAAAAATATATATATATATATATATCATAAAATGTTAGTCAAAGTTCTTATAATTTGACTCTAAAAAAATCATGACAATTAAAAGTGGACAAAGGGAATAGTAATTAACAATACTTCCTCAGCCCTTTATCCACTTGTACTCATTCATTGTACGAAAAAATAGATGTCCACTTTTACTTTTTTGTTATACTTTATGTTTCTTATTTGAGCAACTTTCACATATAGCAAACATAAAAATCATATTTGTATGTTATAGTTATAGTTTGCATAATTGCGCTCCATAGCAAATTTTATGTTTGTTATGGAGTTTGTGATTTGTATAATTCGCGATACATATACGAATGGCTATTAATATGTATATTTCACTATACATATACGAATGACTATTAATATGTATATTTCAATATACATATACGAATATGGTTATTAATATGTATATTTCGGTATACATATACGAATCAATTGTATAATATGTATTTGTATAAAGTGAGAAAGAGAGAAAGACAAAAGAAAACTAGGGAGGAAAAAATCTGTATTTGTAT
>JAJOOE010003643.1:0-15325 GCA_036250405.1 Solanum raphanifolium
GTGTGTCAGTTGGTTGGTCTGTGTCATGATGTGATCCACATGAGTTGGCTTGTCGAGTCTAAGAGAACGAATGTGCACCCGAGCAATGAGGAGGTAGAAAGCCATGTGATTGCTTGAGTTTATATACCTATTCCTATTCTAACAATAAATTTATACCAAATTCGGCATCACTTCTCAAGGTTGTCACTTCTGAAATCTCCCGCTTCCTTCGATCTCAATTCCCAAACTAAAAGCAACCCAGACCGCATTTTAAGAGCCTGTTAAACTATATATGCATTACTATTAATATTTTCTCATCTGTTACATACTCACTTTAGACTGCATTGCACCTTTAGACGGGAAGACTTAATCCACTGATTCTATCGCTACCAGTTATAGAAAAGATGATCCTACGTCCGGTGACATTGGGCAATTACAAACCAAAAATTTCCACTTATCCTTTTTGCCCGTTATTTAACCTTTTGCCTAAGTATTATTTATGCCTGCCCTCTATTCTTAAAATAAAACACAAGAAAAGAAAAGATGTGTCCTTACCTTTCTTAGTTGCCCTACCTCTATTCCCTTTCCTTCCTTTCTTCGCAACCAACATATTCTACCACTGTTGAATCCAATATTACTGAAAGCATAAAGGCTCAACATTGAACTATGCCAATAATGATGCAATCCAGATTGCCTCAAGTCCATTCACTAGAAGCCAAGCATGAGAACTTCAATGTATTGAAGGTTTGCACATGAAGTTAAGGGTTCTTAAGCTTGTATTGGTGGCAAGGAGAGATTCCCATGCATGGAAGATCGCTTGGGGAAGTGCAGGAAAGAAGATTGGAGTTGCTACTTTATGAGAGCAGCAAGAACCGTTCGGTGCATCGCCCATTGGACTCCAAGACCGCCAAAAGTTACAGCAAGCTGCCAAGGGAGAAGGTTCCATCACCGAACCAGTCGACAACTCGCCAAGCCCACTAGGCGAGCCCTGACCCAGCTCGCCCTTTACCCTTATTGGGCCACTTTTGGGCCTCTTATGATGTAATAGCCTAAAACTATAAATAGGCAGTTTAGGGTTCATTTTTAGGTAGACTATTTTGAATATTGATGAATGATGAATTGGATCTCCTTTGAGAGACTTAAGAGCTTGGTAAAGCTTTTGTTGAACTTTGTTTAGAAATGGGGGTTGCTTGGTGATTCAATTTCCTTGAGGTCTTCGTTAGAGATTCGGTGCTTGATTGTGGATTAATCGATTGAGGTCTTTAGGTTTAATATATCTTTAGGTTGCTTTTGATTTCTTTTTCTTGTGTCAATCTATTTATCTGGATTAGGTGTTTGTTTAGGATTGAAATTGGAGGTTATATGATTTAATACATCCTTTAGTTGCCAATTATTTCTTATCTTGTATCTCTTCTTCTATCTTTCTTTTTGTTTCCGCATTTTAGTTGTGATTCCTTTTGAGAATTACATCATTTGGTATCAGAGTTGAGTCTAGATTCGTTCCTAAGATTCTAGTCTTGTGGTTTGTTACAAAAAAAATTTGTTCATTTTCGTTTTGGAGAAATTTCTGAAATGGGTCTTGTAGATTTGAGTCTTATTTGAGTTTCTAAGGTTGGAATAGTATTCTCCAACTATATTTGAGTCTTGGGATGAGATTGGAAGGAGTTTGGTGCCTTGTTAAAGATTTCACGATTGAAAGTTGAAGATGCTTTGAAGAAGACAAAGTGGGTTTTTAAATCTGGAAGTTTTGGCAATGAATTGAGTACTGAAAAGTATTGGAGTTTGTTCCCTATATCTAGGAGAGCTGGTATCTCAAATTTCATGAAATTCCTAGTTAAAATCGTTAAGGGTTTTATTTTGGGTCTTCATCTTGTTCATAGTGTTCTTGAAGAACATTCAAATCTTCAAGAAGAAGGAATTTTCTAAAAGGGTGTTTGATCCAAAAAGAAGAAAAAAGGAAAGAGTACTTGTGTTGGTGCAAAAGGGAATTTACCAAAAGGGGCAAGTACTACGTCAAGGAAGTACAAGAGGACCACAAGGAGTGTAAAGTCGAAGGATGAAAGTGTTTAGGAAGGTCAATTGGGCGAGCTAAGTCGTGCTTACAAAGTAGACTCGGTGACTCGCCAAATGGGAGCTTAGCTCGCCAAATAAACTTACATCTCTAGAAAATTCGGTGAGCTGAGGGAACTTCAACGACTCGCCGAACTGATTCGGTAAGCTACAGGGAGTAAGTTGGTGATGTGAACTTCAGTTTTTTTAAAAAAGTTTAAGTTTGGACACCCAAGCTTCATTTTATGACCAATCTTATGTTTTACCTTCCTAGTTTCATTTTCCATGATTCCTACTCACTTTTGTGATTCTAAAAACTAATTTCCAACTAGTAAATGTTCTTACTCAGTTACTGATTAGTCTTGTGTCCGTTTTTCTTTCTTGTGCTTTCTTTGTGTCCTTTTTTCGTTTTACTTCGTAGTTAACTTCTTGATTCAAGTCCGTTTGATTTAATCGAGTCATCCGTCTTACTTGAAACAAAAATCTATTCCGACCAAGAGCTTAATTGACACTTGTGTACCATCGGATTGAAACAAGGTTCAATATTAGCCAAGCCAATTTGTGAGGTATTCAAAGGTGAGAAAATATGTGTGTTGGTGAGGAGCTTTTACTACTAATCTTGTTTGCTCATTTTATAGGTATAAATGAGTTATAAGGAAGCATGACATCTCTAATGTCTAAGGATACTGCATCCTACACTTTTCATGTTAATGTACACTTGTAGGATATAGGAACCAAGGCAGATATGGGGGATGTGTTAGGGGTCTCGGTACCAAAAGGGTTAATCTTCCTATCTTTGAAGGAAAGTGTGATCCCGAGGCGTATCTTGATTGAGAGTGGCAATGTGAGTAGAATTTCCAAAACCATGATTTGGGAGATGTTGAGCAATCCATGTATGCCCTTGTACACTTTAAAGGTCTTGCAACGAGTTAGTGTAAACATATGGGATGGCTTTGAACACTAAATGGAAATACCAACCCATTGACATGAGGGGAATTGAAATGGCTTATGAGGTTTAAGTATGTGCCAAAAGGATACACAAAGCTTTATAATGTTAACCCAAGAAGACAAGTTCTTAGGATGAAGGTTGACATTTGTGGAGTAATGGGGTTTGATATTGGCCTCGATGATTATTGCAATATAAACTACATCACTCAATCTACGGTAGCCTTCTTGAGACTACCCCGAAGATCAAAACGTTATCCATACACCATTGCGGGATGTAAGGTTACCGAATTTATGAAGGTATCTTTCTCACGCGGTGATTACTATGAGGAGGTCTGGTGTGATATAATTCCCATGGACTGTTGTCACTTAAGCTTGGGAGCCAATTGGTTTAACGAACATAGGGTCCCAAATGAGCAAAAATGGTCCAAGTATGTTGTGGATCAATGGGGAACACATCTATTCCCTCATCCTAAGGTGAAAAATGAGAGACAAAAGTTTGAGAGGAGTAAGGGAGAGCAATGTGGCAACCCTGGAGTGGAAAAATGAAAGGTTGAGCGGAGTGAAGTGAGAGGGTTTCCACAATCTCAATCTAACCTTTTTGTTCATCCTTCACTTTGTAAGGATTCTTATGTAGGTACAAGCATGACGAATGGAGAACACGAGTTCCCAATAGAGAGCCTACAATTGAAGGTGTGATGGATGAACTTTTGGGATGTCCCAACATTCCTAAGGGAGTGTCATTCCAAGGTAAAGAAGATCTTTCTTGCGAGAGTCAAGGTACAATAGCTAAACTTAACACTTTTACCATTGCAAATGAACAAAGTGTAAATGATAGATTGTCTTTAAGTGAGCCTAATGTTTCTTTACCATGTGTTGACAATATGCATGTTGAGAGTGTGGATACACTAGTTGATCGTATTGATGACCGAATTGATTCTTCTAGTAAGATCGATTTGTGTCCACCTAGTGTTGACACCCGTGCTTTGAGTGATTGTTCATTATCATGTGATAATTGTTTTGATCAACTTGCATTTGAGTGTAGTTCACTAATTGAGGGAGCTTGTGATGTGATTAAGGAACCTCAATTTGGTGATACTAATTATAATGTTGATCGTTTGAATATGAGTGACTCTTTGAGCATATCTTTTGTGGAAGATACGATTGCTTTCTTTGCTCATAGAGATCATGTGCTTGAAAATGCTTCGAAAAATGATATGTGTCATTTTGAGGGTGAACTTGCATGTTTTAATTCTCCCATGATGGTTGATCATTCCCTCTTTAAGTACAATATCTTGTTTGAAGATGATGAAATCACTCCTAGTGATGTACCTAGTGGTGTGAATCATGAGAGTAGTGTAGTTCTTGATAGCTATACTTTTTATAGTAACCCACTATGGTGTGAAGCTTTTCCTCCCAAAGATGGAAATCTCTTTTTGGAAGATGGGAGTACTCTTGTGGGGAAGGATTGTGTTGAGGAGAAATGTGGTGTTTGTTTTCCCATTACCTCTTCTTCTTGGTGCATTTCAATTCTTAATGGTATGACCCATGATTTTGAGCCTATTAGTAGTCATACCTATGAAAACACCTTAGAGGAAGTTGATTTGCGAGACACCTTTCTCTATTACTTGTTTACATATGAGGATGCTCACGCTTTTGAGTGGAGTATGTTGTTAGAAGATAAGAGTGTCAATCGTGCAAAAGGGGGAGTACTTAATCCAAGTTCATGGAATTCCTTCCCATTTGACCCCGGTAGTGAATTGAATTGCGGCACTTGTGTAGTAATGCTTGGTCAAGAAGACAAGTATCATTTGGATGGATCTGTTGACACCTTTCCCTACGATGGAAAGTCCTTCTTGAGGGTTTGCAATCCACTTGAGGAGCCTACATTGTGTATGGGGAAGGTTAGTTTCCTAAACCATTTTCTTTGTTCTTGCTTTGAGTATGATCTTGTTGGTTGTACATTTTATAGGGGTAGGAGTTCTTTGTTGAGAGAAAGTGAAGTTTATTTTAAATTTGCCATGATGTCTTTGTGTGTTCCTTCTTGTAGTGTAATGTGTGCTACGATCCTTGAACCTAGTTGTGATCTTACTTATAGGAACACCTTAGATGTCCCTAGTGTGCATGGCACCTTTCTCTATTATCTATTTGCATATGATGATACTCATGTTTTTCTGGGTACTTTATTTTATGTTAATAGTGGAATCAATGGGGCAAATGAGAGTCTCCTTGACTTGATGCTATATTTTTCCTTCCCATTTGACCCCGGTGTTGGTCTAAATTATGATGGGTATGGTAGTAACACCCTCTTTCTTTCTTATGATTCTTACTTGGTGTTATTACTTGAGCCTATGTGCTTGAATGAAGGATGTTTACCAATCTGCGTGGGGAATACTTGTGTACTTGACCCCACTCATGAATTGGGAATAACTGCATTCTCGAAGCTAGATAGTGCATTGGATGGAGCCTTAATTTGGGTTAACATTGTTTATGCCTTTGCACTTAGGCATGAGAATATTCACGTGCTACTTGACTTAAAGGGGGAGTTGTGCTTGTTGGAATGTGGAACCACTGAGGGTTTACATGTGTGGTTGCCTAAGAACAATGGTTCCCTCACTTTACCCCTTTGTCAAATTTTCTTAAGTAGCCAAGTATCTCTTGTTTTGGTGGGTTACAAACCCTTGGTTGATCATTTTGATGCTTGGTTATATGATAAGTTTGTACATCCTTGGCATGGTGATAGAATAGTTATTGCTAACGCTAACCCTCATGGCTAACCCTCATGCCATGAGGATCTTGTTGTTATTTGCTTTCCCTATGGTTTTGTAAGGTTTGGATATGAGGACGAATCCTTTTCAAGAAGGGGAGAATTATGCAATACAGATTGCCTCAAGTCCATTCACTAGAAGCCAAGCTCGAGAACTTCAATGTATTGAAGGTTTGTGCATGAAGCTAGGGGTTCTTGAGCTTGTATTGGTGGCAAGGAGAGATTCCCATGCATGGAAGATCACTTGGGGAAGTGCAGGGAAGAAGATTGGAGCTGCTACTTTAGGCGAGTAGCAAGAACCGTTCGGCGCATTGCCCATTGGACCACAAGATCGTCAAAAGTTACAGCAAGCTGCCAAGAGAGAAGGTTCCATCACCGAACCAGTCGGCGACTCGCCAAGCCCACTAGGCGAGCCCCAACCCAGCTCGCCCTTTATCCTTATTGAGCCACTTTTGGGCCTCTTATGATGTAATAGCCTAAAAATATAAATAGGCAGTTTAGGGTTCATTTTTAGGTAGACTATTTTGAATATTGATGAATGATGAATTGAATCTCCTTTGAGAGACTTGAGAGCTTGGTAAAGCTTTTGTTGAACTTTTTTTAGAAACGAGGGTTGCTTGGAGATTCAATTTCCTTGAGGTTTTCGTAAGAGATTCGGTGCTTGATTGTGGATTAATCGATTGAGGTCTTTAGGTTTAATATGCTTTTGATTTCCTTTTCTTGTGTCAATCTATTTATCCGGATTAGGTGCTTGTTTAGGATTGAAATTGGAGGTTATAGGATTTAATACATCCTTTAGTTGCCAATTGTTTCTTATCTTGTATCTCTTCTTCTATCCTTCTTTTTGTTTCCGCATTTTAGTTGTGATTCCTTTTGAGAATTACATCAAATAGTTTCAAAGACTACTTCACAGAAGATGTTGGGAGAGGTATATCCTACAACCATCATAAAATACATCTTGAAAAGGGCGGGGATTTGAAAAGGTATTCATACTCCTTACTGTTTTTTCATAAATTTTCTATTTACAAATTACTTATTTCAAAAGTTTCTTCTAGGATAGTTTTGCTGGTATACCTCGACTATTCCACTGATCCCTTTATCCACAGGTATTGAGTGGGCTTTGATAGATGGACTTTAATTCCTACACTAAGATTTGTATTTGAAACTTCATGGTTTCCCTCTCATTTCATTGACCATTAGGGCACGCCCTTGTAAGAAAATTCAGCTCAAAGCTAGATATAGAGACTTAACTAGCCTATTCTATGGCTTCCAGAGTATTCCACCCTGTTGCAAGTTGTGCAACTTTTAGCAAAAACCTCTTCCCTCCTACCCTAAAGAGTAACTAAGAGAAGAAATAAGGTAGGACAATTGCACATAATTAGTAGTGTTGACTATTACTTCAACCATGCATGAGATGTTTAAACAATAAAATACAGCCAATTGAGTTCCGAAGTTTAATGTTATTTCTTTTACTAGTAGCTTCTATTTTATGTTGTTTTATGATTTTGAAGAGCTTGAGTTTTTACACCAACTTGTTGCTCATTCAAGAAAATCTTTTTATTAGCAAATTCAGACAGCCTACTGAGTTGGTTGACGCTATCAATTAACATAGTTCTTTAATATTGTGCAACTTTCACAATTGAAAACAAGAAGTAGGAGGCCAAAGAGGTTCGTATCTTGCAGTAAATGTTTCTCTTGTAGGTCTCCAAGATAGCAGTGAATGTACCAAAAGGCTTAAGAGGAACAAGACAAATTTACAATTTTAGTTCTACTATTCGTTCAAGTCAAACAATACTCCTCACTCTTTTCTTTCTTTAAGATATGAAAACATATGGTGAGTTAGAGATTGATGAAACCCAATTTAAGGTTTTGATTCGTTCCAAAAGGATATTGTTTCCTAGTTCCGTGATATTATTCTACAACTTTCATATATTTGTGATTATCATGTCCAAATACACTTAAAATTTGTAATATTATTCATTTCCTTCTAGAATATTGACATCCAATATATATCCTGAAAATGCAACCCCACAAATCCTCCTCAAGTAGTTTCACCGTATTTTAATGGTTAAGATGCTTACTTTCATTACCAAAAATCATTTGGTCATCTTACAATTCCAATCTTAAAACTTTCTTTATATGACATTAATTATTTGGACACGTTTTTATTTCCTTGAAGTCGCACAAAGCGCAGGCATATTTACTAGTAAAATAATATAACAAAACATAACAGATATATTTTGTGCAAAATTTTATACCAAAAGAAGTTCTTGAAATACAAACCAAACCATATTGTTTCCTACGCAAGTTAGGAAATTTTGTATGAATTATCTTATGCTAAATAAGTGGAATAAAAATGCGAGATTTAGTAATTCATGAATCAAAGCAACCAAAATGAACAAAATTGCCCTCTTATCTTAATCAGTTTATTCTAAAAATAAACAAAATACATTTCAAACCCTAGATTACAATATAAACGTAATAAATTCTTACATTACAATTCATGCATATTACAACCCACATTTTTAATTAATGACCATTGTTAATTCTCGCGTAACTTGAATCTAAGCCATACGTCATCTAAAAGTATTAGCCATACGTGGATAAGAACATCTTAAGTCAAAAAATTAACTTACAATAAGCAATCAATTAATAACAATCACAATATGTTCAATTCACCATATAGCAACCTGATCATTTTTATCCTCCATATTAACTATTATTTGTTCTCCATATGACAATCCATGTGTTATTACTCACCAGTCACCATATAACAATCCATGCCACTACAAATGTATAACTTCACCATCAACAACACGACTTTTGGCTCCAACAGAGATGCCAGCCAGTGCATAGGAAAGGTCATAAACCGAATTTTGCGCAACGCATCAAATCAACCACAATATCTGACCCAAAAAAAAAAAAGGGTTAAGCACAATATGCAGGATTTCAAAGTGCACAAGGAATTAAAAAGAAACACAGAGCTGTCTCCAGGACTTCCACCAACACTAAGGAGACTTACTAAGAGCATGTCGCACAGTCTAGGAAGATAACTCTAAACACACACCAAGAAAAAAAAAACTAAATTTGAACTAATTAATCAAGATCAACAGAAAGCGAAGAATCTAGAGGTGAATTGAGTGCAGTCAGAATACAATCTAAAGGAGTCAAAGCTGGCCAATTTAATTATTTTCTTGTTTTCAAGTTTATAAGGCCCTGCAGAAGTTGTAGTTGTAAACTTTTAATTGTTACCTAAACTAGATGGAAAAGAAACTTCCGGATTTCCTGGGCACTGGCAAATTGTAATAAAGGAACTCTGCCCATTGGAGACATGGTAGGAAGAAAGGGATATTAGGCTGAGCCTGAAGCACATAAGCAGCCAAGGAAGAACCTGACCTTAAACCTGCAATGTCCACATACTCACCGTTACCTTTACAATCATTACTTGGGCAGATACTTGACTTACAAGGCAGGACTCCAAGGTAAGGAAATAGAAAGTTGCAATCACGTAGAACAAAACCATTTTAACAGATTCTTCCCCTACATAGAACCAGAGTGATAAATCAAGAACCGGCACTTGTGCTACTTGTCCAATCCACCTGCAATCTCAAAAATCAAATACAAAATAAGGTTAGGTGATAGCCACAAGTATCACAAATTCTGAGTAGTATCACTCAGTCTGTCCCTAAAGAAAACCCCAAAAAGAAAAATTAAATGGACACAGAAAAGAGAGCAGTTGAAGCTCTGATCAACTAAACCTTCAAATTCTTCCATCAGAAGGTGCATGCAGAAAGCACATGACCATAATCTTTTTGTCGTATCATAACAACTCCATGCGAAGAGTGAATAATCATCTATTCATTCAGTAAAAACCCACTTCATCCACGTGAAGAAGCAATGTTTTGATATATGCTCAGGTAGGTCCACCTGTATAAATCATGATATTAGACAACCACAAACAAAAGTAATTTTAACATATCAAACAAGGATATTGCACACTATCTACCAACATTTACCCATGAGGCTGTCTAGGTACCCACACTCCTCTTTCCATCGACATAAAACAAAGATCTAACAGAAGTAACATGATGCATGTAACTCACTGCTCAAAATTCTATTCTTTCACCTGAGAAAGATGAGCAAATCAGCATGATTGTGCTATTCAAACTGTCACTGATGGATAAAATCCTTAAACCTGTTAGTTGCCCAAGTAACAGTCTAAATTATATATGACAAATGTCAAATGCTCTAAGAGCCTATACATGGAAGAGTTGGACACCTAAAGGTTCAGGATTCATATGTCAAATGTCAAGATAGCAATAGAAAACTGGAAAAGTATGGCAAGACCTTGAATGAAAACAATGTATTTTGAACTTACGCTGCTCCAAGTAGTAGAATACCCATCAGTAGAAAGCAACCAGTCACCAGATGTCGAATGCAACTCCAGTCGATTTGTAATTACATCGGCAAATTCATCCCCATTTAATTCCTCAAAGTCAATATCCCTTATCTTTTTCTTTCTGTGTTTTTGCCTTTTCTTGCGCTTATTTCTGGCTGATCTATTGTCCTGCTCAGACTCACTTTCTTCCAGAAGCTGATCATGATCTAATATTGGATAAGTCTTGGATTTGCGGAAGCTTATATTGTTGCAAACAAATAAGTTTTCCCAGGAACTGGAATTTCTGAAATCCTCAGATAAGTAACAGTAGAAAGCCCAAGACTGCAGTCCCAACCATTTGATAGTCTCTAAAGATTTTCTTCTGAAGCATTCCCTCAGAATTGGTGTAAATGTATCTTTAGGGTTTGTTGGTTTACAAATTTGGAAAACAACATGCTTAACCTTCTCCTTTTGCTCCTGACTACCTTCTTCACGTATAAATCGTATAAGCTGCCGACTTTGAGTAGCAACTGCATTCAAGAGAAGCAACTGATCAAGAGAATTATTGCCATCACACTTGGAGAGGATGATCTTCAGCACTTGATCAAGAGAATCATGGCAATCCTTCTTTTGCAAGCTTGGTTTAACATAACTTTGGAGTAAATCCAAGAAAACCATTAGATCTTGTTCCTCAAGAATGATGAGAAGGTGTTGACATAAGAAAGAGAAAGATTGCTCAATCAGAAACTCATCTATAATTTCCCATACTTCTTTCAAATTATCCTTGTACATCAAGTCAACAAACATATTGATAAAAAAATTATTATCAATGGTCAGAATATCACCATCTCTTAGTGACTCGGCAAATTCCTTAGATGACCAAAATTCAGGAACATACTCAAGAAAATTCTCCACTGTTCGTTCGACATCCAGATCAAGAAAATAGTGAGGCTTAGTGGCAACCATTGCAGGTGATTGCCCATGTTTCCCCTTCCACTCGAGTTCCTCCCAACAGATGTCTCTATTCACAAAAGCAAACTGGGACAGTGCCTTAGCCCCCTTTGTATGGTCCACATAACCACTACTAGCAAAATTAGAGAACCACTGCAAAATACGATTTCTGTTTCCTGCATGATCAATAATTTGCGCACACACAAGAAGATACTGAGATCAGATAATCAGTCCAGAAAATGTCTTAATAAGTGAGAAAAGGTGTACCACATAACTAACCCCTACAGTGATCAAAAATCACAAAGCAACAAATCATACTGGACATTCCCATATCAAGAATATTAGAACAATGATTAGGAACACTATTTATCGACATTAGCTTCTCATTTCCCTCAACATTTTGAGAAGGAAAATTACATAGAAGAAATTAAGACAAATTATTTCACTTTATCATTCATTCAGTAACTCTTGAACAAACCCTAGAAAGAATGTACTCAAGAAATTTCATTCAGTTTTTATCTATGTAGCGGGGACCCCTAAATCCCTGCCACACCTGTGTCGATCCGACACAAATGATATGATTTGTTGGTGTGGGACCAACACTGGATTTAGTTAACTTACCTCAGGTGCTTCGAAAAATATCTATACGTACAATACTTTAGGTAACTGTGGTGGCCGTGCCAGCTTGCACACACCTTGTCTAATTCCACGGGGTATGTCCTACCTCCCACCAACATAGGTACCAGAAGATTGTCCATCAAGGCTTGGACTGATGAGAAATCTACACACAATACATGCATATATAATATATATATATATATTACGAGAACGTTTTGCTAAGACACGAGATATCCAAACTCATGATTCATACTCCTTAATCCTAAATTTTATGTGATGAAGTATCCGATCTCTAGACCCACACCCATATCGGGTACCCCCACCTGAGACTAAGGCTGGGCACCGGACCGGGTTGTACCGGTACCATTCCGGTCCGATAGTCTTCGGGACGGAATGGGACACCGTGAACCGGTACTCGGAACGGAAGAGTATCACCATTTGATACCGGTGTACCAGTACCGGTTATCCCAGTTTATTCCGGTTCCGGTTAATAATTTTTTATTAATTGATTTATATTTTATAATTTATATATAGGCATATTTTCAAAAAATAAAATAAAAAAATTGGATTGGATTGATATTTTTTTAATTTGTGTCGTTGTTTTATCCTTATTTTTATTTAATTTTTTAAAATTACAAATTTAAGTTATTTAAATTACAAGTTATAAGTATAACTTATAACATGTTAATAAGTAATAACTTATAAACTTCAAAAGATTCAAAATTTCAAATCTTGAAAACTTGAGCTCATAAACTTCAAAACAAAAAAACTTTATTAAACTTAAACTTGCAAATTTTAAAGGGACAAAGGACAAATATACCCCCGAACTTTCGAAAATGGTATGTCAATACCCTTCGTCATACTTTTCGGACATCAAAGCCCTTGCCGTCCAATAATCGGTGCACATTTGCCCCTCCCACTAACGGAACACTCATTGTGTACACATGGCGTAATCCTACATCACGACCCGAATTGACTAATTTTTTAACCCAAATTTCAAAACCCGTCCATAACCCATTTAACCGACCCAATTTACCCACAAATAAACTCTCTAAATTCCTAAAGAAAAAGCGCCTAAAATTTTGGCTTAATTCATCATTTCTTCAACCAAATCTGCAACTGTTCAATGAAAATGATAGAACACAAAGTCATACTTCTAAAACAAACAAATCCTAACAATGGAGTCTATGGAGAACGAGTAAAATCTGCAAACGGAAGGGGAAGGGGAAGAAGAAAAATGAAAAACCCATGAATGTAAAAGTAATTTAAAGATTCAAACACCTAATTCAGATTAATTTCTTCATTTCTTCGCTTTCTTTGTCGGAGACTTAATAGTTTTCGGCTTCTTCCCAACTTTCTTCGCCAGAGTTTTCTCCACTTTAGCAACTGCAGATTTCTTCACCACTTTGCTTTAGCCGGAGCAGTCACCGTCTTCTTCGCTTTCTTTGCTGGTGTTGCTGCTGCTGCGGATTTGGCCTTCTTCACTACAACCTTGTTCTTCGGGGTTGTTGCTTTCGGCTATGCGGCAACAACCTTCTTCCCAACCGGTGCCAGTGCCTTCTTTGGCTTCACGACGGCGGCGGGTTTCACAAAAAGAGATTTTTAGATAGGTTAGTATTAGTGTGAGTAATGAGTGTATCGGGTGGGTTAAACGGGTCGTTGGGTGGATATTTGAATTTTGGGTTAAAAAATTAGTCAATCCGGGTCATGATGTAGGATTACGCCACGTGTACACAATGAGTGTCCCGTTAGTGGGAGGGGCAAATGTGCACCGATTATTGGACGGCAAGGGCTTTGATGTCCGAAAAGTATGACGAAGGGTATTGACATACCATTTTCGAAAGTTTGGGGGTATATTTGTCCTTTTTCCCTATATATATATATATATCCTTTTTTTCTTTGAAGTGGATGAATAAAAGGTATTTTACAATTCTGTTGGCATGTCTTTGGCAACATTTTTATCCTAAAATGCTCGGACTCTTCACTTTTGGTGCCGCACCCGTGTCAACACGACATGGGTGTGGGTGTGGGATCCGTGTCCGATTTGGTCAACGAATTTTGGGTACTTTGACTAAAATCGATGGGAAAAGTCTGGACAATTTTAATGATTCCCATAATCAATACAAAAGTTAAGTGAAATTGAAGAAAATGAAATATCTTTTATATAGAAATTTCTATGTCACTCATTTTCCTTCAATCTCCTTCCAAGATTGTCCTTAAGTTCTCCATATAGTATATCATAATTTAGGTTTTACAATTCTATTTTTAGATATTGAATTATTTTTAGGCGAATCCCCACACCCGTATCCATACATGGATCCATATCCCATCCGCACCCTTATATCAGACACCCGCACCCTTATCCTTTCCCTAATTTAAACCTTTTTTTTTCTCGATTTGTCAATGGTGACGTGCCATTGTCTAAATGTTGTATGTTGTAGAAGAGTGTTCTTGGTTTTGTTGTAGTTTCCTAACCTTTCAATTGTATACGGCTTTCATATTTTTTTTGTTAATTTTATGTTTCAAGGTTCATTTCTTTTTATTGAGGTACATGATGTTAATATAGATTTCTATTTTAACAAAGTGAACATGGCGAGACTTGCTTATTCATACACCATCAAACTGTATCCATTCTGAAATATCTAAATTGAGATTTCAATATCTATGAGGTATTTCATGCAATAGCCTAAAATCGATCCACCTTTTGGAAAAAAGAAACAACAGTTCTTACGACTCTATTTATACATTTGTACTTCCAATAAGTTGAGCCACATTCATAGAGGCCAAAATTAAATTCTTAGTGGGTAATCTACTCACCTACCGAACTTAACCATGCATAGAGCTTAATCTTACATTTTCTTTCTGATTCTTGGATTATAGAGGAACTGAAAACTTTATACTGCAAGCTTTGAGCATTTTTTGAGTTTTCAATGGTCGGTGTTTTATCAGGTGTAACGCTTATATACCTCACTTTCCACAATTGAATCGTCTTTTTTTGGTTGGTAATTTGAATAAACATTTGGAATTCTTAGTGGATTTTTTTTTTTACATTGTTTAGCAATATGTGTTGTGATTGGTAAGACACTTTTTATTTCTTCTCCATTGTTGTAAATATAAGGAATATTGTTCGTATAACTTACAAAACTTTCAGAATAGTTTGGCATCCATTCTAATATTTTAATTGATTGATATATTTGTCTTTTGCAAGTATTCATCTTAAACTTCTCCATATGTTGGTTTTTTTATAATAAAAAGGTTGTCTACTAAGCTGATGACATCACTTACGTACTCATAGAAAATGATGAATTCAAATGTGCCTATATATATGCATAACGATCTATATAGAACTCTATCGTTATGCACAAATTGTAGATAAAAGAATCATATTATATATGCATAACGATCTATATAGAGAACCAATAGTATGTCATTCATAAAATATATACCGAACATATTTGACAACTATACTATTTTCAAAATAGCAATATTTTTATTTCCTTTATATAATGGTGTTTAAATGTTATTTGATTATTTATAGAGCAACTTTCACATATAGCAAACACAAAAATCATATTTGTATGTTATAGCTATAGTTTGCATAATTGCGCTCCATAGCAAACTTTATGTTTGCTATGACT
>JAJOOE010003645.1:0-18422 GCA_036250405.1 Solanum raphanifolium
AAAGTTGCTTCTTCATTGTTCAGTCTGAACTTCATCTGTCCCTTTTCCATATCAACCAACGCACGCCCTGTGGCAAGAAATGGTCTCCCAAGGATGATGGGAACCTCAAAATCAACCTCACAGTCAAGAATCACAAAATTCGCAGGAAAAATAAAAGACTCCACTTTCACTAGCACATCATGGAGTACACCAATGGGCTTCTTCACGGTTCGATCGGCCATTAGTAACCTCATTGCAGTGGGCTTTGGGTCCCTTAGGCCCAACTTCTTGTAAATATATAATGGCATGAGGTTGATGCTAGCACCAAGATCACACAATGCCTTAGCGAAGTGTAACAACCCTATAGTACATGGGATCGTGAAAGCACCAGGGTCTTCCTTCTTCTACACAAGAGATCTTGTAGCAATAGCGCTACAATGCTGCAATCTATCAACATCTTCAAAACTCACAGACCTTTTCTTTGTTACCATATCTTTCATGAACTTCGCATACCCAGATATTTGCTCCAAAACTTCTATCAAAGGAACATTGATAGAAAACTGCTTCAACATAGTAATAAACCTGCGATATTTACCATCTTCAGTCTTCTTCACTAACCTCTATGGAAAAGGTGGTGGAGGTCTAGGTATGGGGACCACTTTTTGAGATATCTCCGCTTCTTGCTCTGTCGCAGTCTCAGATTCTTCTCTAACCTCTACCACATCATCTTCTTTTCTAATCGCAGTATCCACCATATACGTCATAGGTGGATCTATGGTTTGCTTACCCCCTCGAGTAGTAACTGCCATACAATGACCATCATTCTCTGGATTCTGGATGGTGTTGCTAGGAAGAGTGCCATGTTGACGTGGGTTCACTGTAGTAGACAACTGAGTCATCTACTGCTTGAGATGCTTTATTGACACTGCATGGGCGTCAACCTTTTGACCAATGCTAGACAAGTCGTTTCTCATCTCCTTCACATTCTCATAAGTTGCATCAAACCTTCTCATCATCTTATGTATCATATCTTCAATACACGCCAGATTGCCGCCAGATTCCCTAGCACTAGATTCTCGATTTTGAGGGGGAACATAAGGTCCAACCCGATCATTTTTGTTGCCATAGTTTTTCCGGTTGTAGCTATTGTTGCGATTGAGGTTTCCATCCCGGACATATTGACCCTCTCGGTTGTAATTTCCATAGTTTCGACCTTGGTTTCCTTGACCTTGGCGCCAGTTTTCCGTGTTGGATCCTTGAGCGTTAGGTCGGAACCCCCTCGTCTGATCATTCACTGCATAAGCATCCTCTTTATAGTAACACTCTTCAACTGGTGGTGACGTTCTAGTCAAGTAATTCACAACATTTACCTTCTCTGCACCTCCGCTCACATGCTTCAATACCAACCCCAACTCGGTCCTCATCTGAGCCATCTCTTCACGAATCTCCTCTGCAGACTGATTGTTCGTAGCATGAACGACAGATGTGTTTCTCCCAGTATCCGACCTCCTAGTGCTTCATGCTTTATTGTTGAGAAAGATCTTCTCCAATTTTTCTACAATCTGCGCATATGTGCACTCACCATATGATTCTCCAACAATAGTGTAAAGCACTGCTTTATTGTTGTCATCCTGACCTCGATAGAAATATTCCTTCAATGACTCATCATCAATACAGTGATCTGGAACACCTCTTATGAACGAAGTGAATCTGTCCCATGAGCTACTCACAGACTCTCCAGGTAATGCCACAAAATTATTGACCCTATCTTTGTGATTGAGCTTCTTGGACACTGGATAATACCTTGCTAAGAACACATCTCTCAGTTGGTTCCATGTATAGATTGAGTTATAAGGCAACTCAGTGAACCATATAACAACATCGCTTGTAAGTGATAGATGGAACACTCATAATCCGATGACATCCATATCCAAGTCTGGGCGACCTACACAACTCTTGCAGACCAACCTTATCTTGGCAATGTGAGCATATAGGTCCTTCGATGGCAACCCTGAGAACAAGCCCCTCGCTGTAAGCATCTACATTAAGCTACTGGATACCACAAATGTGTGCCCCGGAGGCAAATGAGGTAAGACTAGAGGTCCATCAGAGTCAGCAATATTGATGTTACCCCTGTAGATGTCATGCAGTTGTGGGCCTGGTGGACCATGCACCCTCACTGCATCTCCCAATTGATTTTCAGCTAGACCCCGGTTTTCCCCACCAGCTACTATTGGTTGTTGTAACTCAACTGCATCACCAAGATTTACTCCGATAGGATTAACTGGGATTCCTTGATTGTTCATTTTTCTCAAAGTTTTGTTCAACTCTGGATCGTACGGAGTAAGTGGTTCACCCTGGCTCCGTGTACTTGGCATACATTAGAGTCAGAACCTGGGAGAGACAAAAAGAAAAAGAAAAAGTAAAATTAGGAAATATTTGACTAACGTACAATAATGTAGTTAAAATAAATCTAAAAGCCAAATTTCACCGACAGCGGCGCCAAAATTTGATACGCTCAAATTACACCTCCCTAAAGAAGCATAAGCGATCGTTATCAAGTAAAGAACCCAACTTGTAGGTTGGGGTCGATCCCACGAGGAAAATGGTTTAGACTTTACTTTGACCAACACTTATATTCGTTTAGTCAAAGTACTTCCGGAAACAAGTAATAAAAAAGGGGGGATTTATGAAACAAATTGTAAGAATTCAGTAAGTAATCAGTAAGCAAAAGTCAATTTATGTTGTTATCAAGATGAGAAAATTAACTAGGGTATACGTGTTCACCACAAGCTCATAACTCAGTAATCCTAGTAATAGCAATCCTGTCCTAGTGTATTACATGCAAAGTGATAAGTTAGGTATCTCTAAATCCTTGGTCCAACATCTAGAGAATTTCTCCCCGCACCTTGTTCCGGCTACATGTGCATAATTTACTCTCCCTTACCTTTACCTCATATTAGTTATCATAATCGATGTTTGGTTTAGTTATTACTTCGCACTAATCGACACTAGTCTATTAGATAGTATCACACTAAATCTATGTTGATAATTCTTTTCTTATTGATTACCTCCTTTGTCCGGCAAGTAGCAACAAGGCGAGTTCTAACGCATGCACTCGTTAAAAAGACTTTTGAACGAAAGAATTATCAATGCATGCCAAACACTATTCAAGAATTGCTTATTTACTATCCATACTTCGTTAATTGGTCATGGATCCCACAACCCTAGTTGTAGAGTTTAGTTACCCATAATCATATGAACACAATTCATTGTTTTAGATGAAAGAATTATGGACTTACGTAGTTGAGAAAAATAAACCCAGAATTTCCACTTGAATTGCAACACCAAATTCTTCAAAACGAACTTAAGAAATCAATAATTGCTAGGTTTGCAAGAAGAATCTCCCAAGTCACAAAATAGAACTAAAGTAATAATTTATAATCTCCAAGAACGAGGTTTACATGCCCTATTTATAGAAAACAAGTCCTAAATTAAAATGGAAACAAAATAAGGAAAGTTTGTTACAGGCACGCGTCCTCATTCCACGAGACTGACTCACAGACCGTCAATGGATCTACAGTCCGTGAGTCCCTTCCGTCAGCCAGGACTTAGAAAATATATCAACTTCCAAAAATCAGATTCTCTGAAGCAAACGACGGAACTGCAGTACGGACCGTAGATCGATCTACGGTCCGTCAATCCCCTTTCGTAGCTCCACAATTAGAATCTTCAAAAATCAGGTACTGGAACCCTCACAGTCTCAATCTATGGATCAACAGTACAGTCCGTAGATCAATCTACGGACCATTAATGGTCACCGTGGTTCCACACTTGGTCAGATTTCCCTGATTTGTCTTCCATGCCTTGGCTTTTGATCTACGACCACCATCTACGGAGTGTCAATGGACCTACGGTCCGTAGATCACCTCCGTAGATTCCCTTTTCTGCATTTCTTTCAGGTGTCTCTTTAATTTCGCGCCTGAACATCTTTCCTGCAAAATTTGATAAAAACACATAAAAACCATTACAAAAAGGCCCTAGACACACACAACTTGTAAGTGAAATGTATTAGAAATACCGTAAACTCATGGTATATCATGTTGATTGAACAATGGAATAGCTTGATGATTAACTAGTAAAGTCACTTCATATACTGCATCATTCTTCCTTATCAAATGTTTGTCTCTTGTTGTTGCAATAATGCTACTGCCCTTGCCGACCCAATCAAGATCCCCTGCTAGGTTATCCAAATGGTCTCCGTGATTTATGTCATTAAGCACAACTAAGACCTTCTTAAAGCGAAGTCTACGAGCCATCAGGTGCTTCCCATCCTCCTTATTATTCACATATTCTTCTTTTTTCCTCAGCAGTTCAGAGAAAAGGATATTTTGCAGAGAGTGCATTTCTTTATTTTCTTTAATATCCGCTAGGAAATAAACACCATCAAATTGAGGTGAGAGCATATAAAAAATTTCTCTTACTATTGTCGTTTTACCGACTCCTCCCATTCTCCAGATTCCCAGAATCCGAACATCATTGATTTCCATTTTTAGTAGGGATTTTACTTTCTATAAATAGGTATTTATTCCCACAATATCTTGTAAATAAGATAAAGATATCTTGCATAATTTGGAAGAGATTTGGTTGACAATTTGTTGAATATTCTCTGATTCGATCCTACACAAATGAGAAGATTAATTGTGAATAAATGATAAAAAAGGTCTAGTCTTAGTAAGTACTTCACATAAATCAAACTCTTGTTATTAAGTAATTGAAGTTATAAGAGCTATAATGCCTTCTAGAAATTATAAAATAAATCATTTTCTAATGTCTAAAATAGAGATAAAATAATTTTTTTATACTCACCCTTGGCGGATGTCATATCCTTTTAGATCCGCAACAACACTTAGTGCAGTCCTCCATCTTTTCACCTTATGTATTCCCTCAACATTATCCCTATACTTCGATTCGTGTTTGGCAAAGGCTTCCGCAAAGCTTTCCTTTTGGTTTCGAACTTCTGATAGATCCACATCATAGAGGATCGGTTTGACTGTTTGTCCATATTGAGTCTTGCAATCCATAATCTTCACTAGTTCATCCAAGCACCACCTTGATGTAGCATAATTCTTTGAGAAAACAACGAGGGCAACTTGAGACTCTTCAATAGCTTTTAGTAGTTCATCTGAGATAGATGCACCATGCTCTAGCTTTTTATCATCTTGAAAGGTGATTATTCCCCTATTTTTCATACCTTCATACAAGTGACCCGTAAATGTTCTCCGAGTGTCTTCACTGCTAAAACTTAGAAAGACATCATACTTCCATCGAGAACAATATTGTGAATCATTCGCAATAGAAGAAGAAGATGCCATGGATGTTGATCTTAAAAGAGTAAACAAAAATTTTGTACTCATAAGATGAAGAAACATAAAGAAAATGAAAAAGAATTGTTTCTGTGAATCATTAATGCTCTACTCCACTTGTCATTGGAATTATTGGGGAAAAAAAGAAGAAGATAAAAGTGAATCACATGGCCCTACTTGAATGGAAAAGAAGAATAATCAACAACTATAAAGTCTTCATCCATCAAAATTTGTCTTTGATGTGTTTGGTAAGGAGGAAAATATGTTCCAAAATAATCTTTGATTTTCTTATATTTTATCGGTCAAACATGTTTTACTACTCCCTTTATCTCAATTTATGTGACTTATTTTTTTTTAGATTGTTCAAAAAGAATGACATATTTCTATATTAAGTAACAATTTCACTTTTAAATGTCTATTTTACCCTTAATGAAATGATTTATAACCATACAAATTTCTATCATTCACTTTAGACCACAAATTTTAAAAATATACTTTTCTTTCTTAAACTTTGTGTCAAGTCAAACTACCTCATATAAAACGGGACGGAGAGAGTAATAAGTTACTTAAATATAAGGAAACTGAAACAAGAGAACATAGAGGAGATCCTTTGTGTATATTCTGCCAGCCGAAAAATGAAACAAGAAAACATTTGTTTGTCAAATGTCCATTTGCGAGGCGACTATGTAGTAGAATATTAGATTGGATGCAAAGACAAGAGAACATTGGAGGAGATTGGGATCACCATTATCAGTGGATACTCAAGAATCCCCGAGGGAAGACTCAAAAAGCCCAAATTTTTAAATTGTTATTTGCTGAAACTGTGCATGCCTTATGGATAGAAAGGAATGTCTTGAACAACAGGTTATGGATGAGAGTAGATTGACTAGAAATATTGCTTATGCTTGTAATATTAGAAGACCATTAGGGGTAAAGGATGTAGTGCAATCATGATTTGTAAAGTTTTAGTTTTATGTAGAGATTGATGAGGAGTCTGGTAGATAGTAGCTGGTTAGGATGGTGCTATAAATTAGACTAAGCTGGCTGTGGTAGCTAGCTTGATTTGTAATTTTGTTTCGGGTGTTTAATGAAAAAATTAGTTACCTTAAAAAAGGAAACTATTTTTTCCTAGTGGAAATAGGAAAAAACAAGTTTTATAAATGATATTTCACATCAATTCTGATTTTTTTTTATCTATCTTTGAATGCACGCCCAATGAATTATAAAATCTCCCCACCCCAACTTTAATAAAAGGAAGTAGGAAAGTGAGTGAGAAAGAAAAAGTGAAAGAGATGGTTCTTTCTTTAATTAAACTAATTTATGGATGAAAAAAGTGACTTTGAAATTCTAAAATATGAGAATAATAGTTTTCTTCGTCCGGAAGCACACGACTTGACTTTCAAAAACACTATACAAAGAAGAAGATGTTAAACAAATGTAACTTAACAGAAACTGACATATAGTCTAGTTTTTGTTATTTTTTCTATATCTTTTTAGTGTCTAATGTAATATTTTGTATTGAATATTTTAAGAGTTGATGGGACTTTCTTGATGTTTATAGTTTTAACTAGTTCTGAGACGTGGGTTGTACGTTTATCCCAAAATATTTCATGTAAATTTTGTATTGCAAATGACATATTTTATCTCCTTCAAATCCATTGGTATTTACTAAAAAAAATCCATCATTTTCACAATAGAGAGTACATATATATTCCTAATAAAAAGAATGCACTCTTAATTATAAAATTTACTAAAAGTGCATAAAGTAAAAATAACTAATTATTCATAAATACAATATTCAAATGAGAATACTAAAATACCACACTGATTTGTGTGATAAGTTACAAATATTGGCATAAATTTATTTTCTCTTTATAGTGGTACATACATATATTGATAACCTGGAAGAGAGAAGGTACAAGTACCCCTAGACTATGACCGAAATTTCAGAGACACACCTTAACTAAACTAAGGTCCTATTACCCTCCTGAACCCATTTTTTTTGTAATTTTATACATCTTTTTGGCTTACGTGACATCCAAATATCTCCCACACGCCTCAATTGCGTGGAGTCACGAAGTGTGCCATGTAAGGCAAAAGATGTATAAAATTACAAAAAAAAAAATGAGTTCAGAAGGGTAATAGGACCTTAGTTTAGTTAAGATGTGTCTCTGAGATTTCGGTCACAATCTAGGAGGATACTTTTGCCTTATCCCTATACTGGAAAATTACATAAAGAAATTATAGTTCCTACCTTTAATGATAGACTATTGAATTGAAGGACAAGATGGATGATTTATTATAGTTCCTACTCTTAAGGATAGACTATTGAATTGAAGGACAAGATGGTTGATTTGTAAGTGGAACTTAAGGGTGATTTTGAAACCTATTGTGGAAAAAATATTAATAAAAAGAACTTTCCTACTATTTTCCATTTATTAAGAGTAGATAATAATAATAGGGGGATTATATTATTAATGAACTCAATAGACAATGGTGGGTGTCCAACAAACATTCCTTAGCTAAGAAGGATTCATTCACTACCTTTCTGTGAGGTCCATCCCATGTTCTTTATATTAGTCAATTTTTGTTACTCAATTGCTACAAGTAGTTGTTAAAAGGAATAGTGATAAGAGTTGAAAATAAAAAAATTGGTGGCTAGCAAATTGGTAAGATTTGCAACCCTTTGGACTTTGCTACATTTTCCTATGTCATTAGTGACATAGGCATGGTTTTCTCCTTCTATAAATATAGAATTCTTGCTCATTTGTAGAACACACCATGTTAGAGAGAAAAAATATATTTTGAGAGCAAAGTGAGGTATTCCATAGACTATATAAGAAAAATAGTTTGTGCAGAAAAATAGATTGTGAGCGATATTTTAGTAAGATGGAAATCAAAAGAGTGTTATTCTTTTTAAGTATGTAGCAGTCACTTTGAGTATTGTATTCATGATTACACGGTGTAAAATGTCTTACTATAGTGATATCAGTTGCTCCTCTTGGCCCGTGATTTTCCCCTTATTTAGAAGGATTTCCACGCAAAATTCTTGGTGTCATTATTTTTTCATTTTATTTCCATTATTTTGACCATATATATTTTTGTGTTAGTCCGTATTTTTTCCAACAAACTGGTATCAGAGCCAAGGTTTTATCTGAGTATGCTCTGTGGTTGCAGCACAGTCCTTCCATATCACAAAAGATTTACTTTGGTTTTCAATAACTATTTTTTGGAGAAAACGACGGAAGCCAACACAAGTAGAATGGTTACTTTGAATGGTGTTAATTATGTCATTTGGAAGGGGAAAATGGAAGATCTATTTTATGTCAAGAATTTTACAAACCAGTCTTTACCACTATAAAGCCTGATAATAAAACAGATAAAGAGTGGAATCTGTTGCATGGGCAGGTTTGTGGATTCATTAGGCAATGAGTTGACAATAATGTGTTGAACCATATTTCTGGAGA
The DNA here is from genome assembly GCA_036250405.1 of Solanum raphanifolium. NCBI lineage: Eukaryota > Viridiplantae > Streptophyta > Magnoliopsida > Solanales > Solanaceae > Solanum > Solanum raphanifolium. The sequence continues at coordinate 8,813 of JAJOOE010003645.1, forward strand.
GACTCATGCTCGAACCCTATGGAGCATCTTGAAAGTTTGTATACTCGGAAGACTGGCAGTGACAGATTAAATGTTCTTAATAAAGCAAATGTTGAGTTTAAAGTATCATGATGGTTCTCTGATGATAGACCATCTGAATAATTTTCATGGGATCATGAACCAATTATCTGCTATGGGTATCAAATTTGATGAAGAAATTCAAGTCTTGCTTCTACTTGGTTCCCTACCAAACTCTTGGGAAACATTTAGAACTTTATTGTCAAATTCTACTCCGGATGGTGTGATCTCTATGGATTTCTCCAAGAGTAGTGTCTTGAACGAAGAGATGAGAAGAAAATCTCTAGGTTCTTCTTCATAGGATGTCCTAATGACTAGACCTAGGGGGAGAAACAAAACTCATAGTTCTAAGAATAGAGAACAAAATAGGAGAAAATCCAGAGGCAGACTTAAGGATATTGAGTGCTATCATTGTGGCATGAAAGGGCACACAAAGAAGTTTTGCAGGAAGTTGAAGAGGGAGAACAAAAACAAAAAGGTAACTAAAGAAGATGGCAATGAAAATTGCCTAGCCACCATCACCACTGAAGATCTTGTTACCGTCCTTGATGCGGATATAATAATTATTGCTTGTGATGAGTCAAGCTGGGTTGTGGACACCGGTGCCGCATCTCATGTGACATCAAGGAAGGATTTTTTTCTCTTCCTATACTCCTGGTGATTTTGGAACCTTAAGTATGGGTAATAAGACTAGTTCTAGGTATTGGTACAATTTGTTTAGAAACTAGTGTTGGAACTAAACTAATTTTGAACAATGTGAAACATGCTCCCGATGTTCGTCTACACCTGATTTATGTTGGTGGTTTAGATTATGAAGGATATGTTAGTACCAACGGTGATGGAAAATGGAAACTCATTAAGGGTTCCTTGGTTATGGCTCGTGGTAACAAACGTCGTGGTCTATACTGGACTACGACCTCTGCTTGTGTCAATATGGTGATTGTGGTTGAGAGCGATAGCTCTTCAACGTTATGGCACAAGACGCTTAGCCACATCAGCGAGAAATGACTTAATGTTCTAGCCAAGAAGAAATTATTGTCAAATTTCACAAGTGCTAAATTAGAAAAGTGTGAGCACTGCTTGGCTGGTAAACAAAATAGAGTTTCCTTTAAGTCATACCCTCCTTCGAGAAAGACAGAGTTGCTTGATTTGGTGCACTCTGATTTATGTGGTCCAATGAAGACAAACATTGGGTAGTGCACTCTACTTTGCCACTTTTATTGACGACTGTTCGAGAAAACTTTGGGTCTATTTCTTGAAGACTGAAGACCAAATCTTAGGTGTCTTCAAGCAGTTTTAGGCTTCAGTTGAAAGAGAAACTGGAAAGAAACTGAAATGTATTCGTACTGATAATGGTGGTGAATATTGTGGACCATTTGCCGAATACTGCATTATCAAGGTATTAGACACCAGAAGACTCCTCCTAAGACTCCTCAGCTTAATGGTTTGGCTGAAATGATGAACATGACCTTGATGGAAAGAGTTAGATATTTTCTTTTTAAAGCAAAGTTGCTGAACTCATTTTAGGGTAAGGCTTTATTGACCGCTGCACATGTTATTAATCTATCTTCTGCTATTTTTTTGCAAAGTGATGTACCAAATAGTGTTTGGTATGGAAAGGATGTTTCCTATGACCATTTGAGAGTATTTGGTTGCAAAGCTTTTGTACATGTGCCAAAAGATGAGAGGCCAAAGTTAGATGCTAAGAAAAGGCAATGCATTTTCATTGGATATGACCTTGATGAATTTGTCTACATGCTCCATGATCCAATTGAGAAGAAACTCGTGAGAAGCCGTGATATTATTTTCTTGGAGAATCAAACAATTGAAGATATTGACAAAGCAAAGAAACTAGTATCTTCAAGTTTTGATGGCATAGTTAATCTAGATGAACTTCCTCACACAAGTATGCATGATATTGTTGGGCATGATGATCATGGTGACGCCCAAATCATGTATCGAATCAACATGTTGATGTTGATAGTAGCAATGATATTGTTATTGATGATCCTCTTGAACTTGAAGTTGTGGACGAATCAAATATTCCGCTTAGGAGGTCCACAAGTCAGCGGGTTCCTTCCTCTCGTTATTTACCTAATGAGTATGTGTTACACACTAATGGAGGAGAACCTGAATGTTATGAGGAGGGCATGAAAGATGAGCACAAGGATCAATGGATTGAAGCCATGCAAGATGAGATGAAGTCTCTGCATGAGAACCACATTTATGAGTTGGTAAAATTGCCCAAGGGCATGAGAGCTTCGAAGAACAAGTGGGTGTTCAAAGTTAAAGTTGAAGAACACAACCTGAAGCCCAGGTACAAAGCTAGATTGGTTGTTAAGGAATTTGGTCAAAGGAAGGTTATTGACTTTGATGAAATATTTTCTCTTGCTGTGAAAATGTCCTCAATTCGTACAGTTCTAGGTTTGGCTGCTAGTCTTAATTTAGAGATTGAGCAGATTGATGTGAAGACGACTTTCCTTCATGGTGACCTAGAAGAAGAGATTTATATGAAACAACCTGAGGGATTCAAAGTAGATGGTAAAGAAAATTTTGTGTGCAAACTCAGAAAGAGTCTCTATGGCCTAAAGCTTCAAAAAGTTTGAATCTGTTATGGGGGAGCAAAACTATATGAAGACTTCTTCAGATCATTGTGTATTTGTACAAAAAAATTCTGATGATGATTTTATCATCCTCTTGTTGTATGTAGATGATATGTTGACTAAGGTGATACCGAAAGACAAGTTCAAGTTATGTAAAGAACTTGTGGGTATGAGTTCTCTCTAAAGAAGAGGGAGATACCTCCTTCTGGTGTATGAGACCAGAAAGGGAGATTTGTGAGGTCCAACCCATGTTCTTTATATTAGTCAATTTTTGCTACTCAATTGCTACAAGTAATTGTTAAAAAGGAATAGCGATAACAGTTGAAAATAAAAGATTCGGTGGTTGGCAAATTGATAAGATTTGCAACCCTTTGGACTTTGCTACATTTGCCTATGTCATTAGTGACATAGGCATGATTTTCTCCTTCTATAAATAGAGCATTCTTGCTCATTTGTAGAACACACCAAGTTAGAGAGAAAAAAGTATATTTTGAGAGAAAAGTGAGGTATTCCATAGACTATATAAGATATATAGTCTGTGAAAAAAAATAAAGTGTGAGCGATATTGTCACGCCCTGAGCCTACACCCTGGACGTGGCCAGCACTCGAGAACCATTGATGGCCCCAAGCGAACCCTAGACCTAGCTTACATAACTCAGCGGAAGACTTAACTTAACAAGATAATCTCAAAACATAACTTTTTCTTGATATAAAACTTAACAAAAATGGCAACTGTAGTCTTTAAACAACATCTGAATGATAATGTAAAGACAACTGAACTACTAATTGTCTATGAAGCCTCTAAAACAAAAAAAAATGTCGGGACAAGACCTCCGATCATCCTAACAATGAAAATACTGAAAGCAAAGTAAAATGAGTCCTCTGGAATGCAGAAAGGCTCACCAATCTGACTCTGAGTGCTCAACTGGATCAACGAGGCGCTGGGTGCTAATCCTGGTTACCTGCGTCTACACCATAAGAAGATGTAGGCCAACTGGCATCAGTACATTAAATGTACAAGTATGTGAGTTGGAATTCTAAACACAACTTAAGCTCGAAACGAATCTAAAAGAAACACTTACCTTGGCTCTTCTCAACTCATGAATACTTAACTCAAAATAAAGCAATGAAATACATGCAATATATGAAAAGCTTTGTAAAACAGTAAAAGCAACTTAGTTTGTCAAAGAAAATGCAATAACAAACTTAACTTTACTCATATAAAAAAGTAATATAGTTTATGTGGGAGATTTTCTAACCGACAACCACTACTATGAACCTAAGTGGTGATACATCGTCTTGCCCACGCTGCCAGAATTGTCCTATACTTTGCCTTCATATAGAACGCTTAACTTAGTGGATCCACTAGCTTATGCTAAAAGCATCTTAAGGAGTCATCTAAAAAGTATGATCCTTTACTACCCATGATGGCTACATGGTTTATGGAGACTTGAGTTAACATGAACTCGCATTCCCATATCGGTGTTCAATACTACTCCCAAAATGTACTTAGCTCATATGTTTTAAAAACAAATTTCTTTCTTTGGTTTGAGATAATTACTCAAAACTTATCTTAAAAGTTCTCTTGGAATCAATGTTCCCTTTTCTTGCTCAAATGTGAAAACATTTATAAACTATTTGGGAATACTTAGTTCCCTTATAGCTTTTTTTGAGAAATGAACTCAACTCTTTGCTCTTTGTTTAACTTGAAACTTAAGTCTTAAAACAAAGTTAAAACGTTTGTTAAAGACTTTTGAAAACTTTAAAAACTTTGCTTGACTTGCTTCTTAACCTCTAGACTTGACTCTTAACTTCTCTTGACTTAGATCCTAACTTACCTTGAATTGGATTATAGATTCAAGGTTCATGATCTCATGTTTATGGATAATTTCATGTTGTTTAGATGTACCTTTAGAGTGTTGGAATCAACTAGAAAACATAGGTACATTGCTAAGGAACAAGTACAAAAAAGATGGGGGAAGAATGAGAAGAATTGGCGTCCCTGGCGCTCTGAGAGGCGTGGGGAGCCAGCTCTTGAGATTCAGGGACCAAGTTGGGGCGCTCTGGCTGGTCGTCATCCTAGAGCCCGACATTCAGGGACTGCTTTGGTGCACGCTGGCTAGCGCGGCCCCCACCCCCTTCCGCAGGTGTTTGACGACTTTTCTTCTCCATTTTTCAACTCTAAACCCTGTAAACTTCAATGGTTCCTTCCCCAACCGCTTAGAATCATTTATACCCTCAATATATGATAGATTCAAACTGAAATTACACCCGGAAATATGAATCAAATCGCAAGAAACTTTAACAACACAACCCATAATAATTCAAACGAAACCTTCAACAGTGTTCATCAAGAACTCAATTTCTAAATTTTCAAAGACTTAAATTCGGTGAATTAAATCATTGTTGGTGCGTGGGTGAACTAACCCAACGCTATGTGATCTCACATATCTTGTAGGGATCACCCCCGACGAAATCCACAAGCTTAACTCGACGAAATCGACGAATCTTGAACGTTTTTCTCCTTTCTCATCTTTTCTCCTCTTCTCCAAGCGCTAGCGTAAAATTCACTTTTCTAAACTGACCAAAATCTGACTTTACCTCAATTAAAATCCTAAAATCGAATTAGAATAATTAGGTAAGGAAAAGCCTAAATTACCCTTCCAAAATCCGGATTAGACTTTCCTTAATCCAACAGTCAACTTCCAAAGAAGATAACTTACTCATACAAAGTTGGAATCGCGCAAACTCGATGGCGTTGGAAAGATCATTCCAACCATATTTGGAAGTACACCTAACTTAACGTGAGCTAGGAGTTATGGCCATTTGAAGTTGACCAAAACTCTGCTTTTCCTAACTTAAACAAATTTCCAGATTTTCATTCTTTCCAAAAACGACTATTTCCAATTATTAGCTTCTTCCTAGTTATTTCAAATTACGAGATGTTACAATATCTCCCCCTTGGGAACATTTCTCCTCAAATGAGATTACTCTTACTAGGCTAAGGGTGTAACATCAAGTTCAAATACCCAACAAGCAATTTGAAACAAACAACATGTGCACTTATAATTTAAAAGGGTACTAAGAGGAGAATTAGTACCTTGGTCTGCATTTACTCCGTAATCAAAGAGATGTGGATATAGCTTCTTCATATTCTCTTCAGCTTCTCAAGTAGCTTCCTCAACAAATTGGTTCCTCCAAAGGACTCTGACTGATGCTACTCCCTTAGTCCTCAACTTGCAAACTTGGTGGTCTAAGATCTGAACAGGAATCTCCTTATAAGATAAGCTATTCTTGATCTCAATATCTTCAGTTGGTATGATCAATGAAGGATCGTCCATGCACTTTTTCAACATGGAGATGTGAAAAACCAGATGAATAGCGACTAACTCTTGTGGTAGCTCCAACTCATAAGCTACTTTGCCAATCCTCTTAGATATTCGGTAAGGTCCGATATACCTGGGACTAAGCTTCCCCTTCTTACCAAACCTCATAACACCTTTCATGGGTGAAACTTTAAGATATACCCAATCATCTACATCAAACTCCAACTCTCTTCTCCTAACATCAGTGTAGGATTTTTGACGACTCTGTGCCGTCTTCAATCTCTCTTGAATCACTCCCACCTTCTCCATTGCTTGATGCACTAAATCTGGTCCTATCAATCCAACTTCACCAACTTCAAACCATCCAATAGGAGATCTGCATCTTCTCCAATAAAGAGCTTTATAAGGAGCCATTTGGATGCTATAGTGGTAACTATTATTGTATGCAAATTCAATAAGAGGTAGGTGATCATCCTAATTACCTTTGAAATCAATCACATAGGCCCTCAACATATTCTCTAAGGTTTGAATAGTGCGCTCTGCTTGCCCATTAGTCTGAGGATGAAAAACAGTACTCAAGTTCACCTTTGAACTCAAACCCTTGTGAAAATATTTCTAGAACTGTGCAGTAAATTGTGCACCCTTATCTGAAATAATGGAGACCAGAACCCCATGAAGTCTTACCACCTCTTGAATATAAAGCTTAGCATAATCTTCTGCTGAGTGGGTAGTCTTTACAAGCAAAAAGTGGGCTGATTTTGTCCTTCTATCGACAATCACCTAAATAGAATCATGCTGCCTGCGAGACCTTGGTAACCCATATTAATCATTTCCCACTTCCATTCTGGAAGTTCGATATTCTGAGCCAAACCACCGGGCATTTAGTGCTCTACTTTAACTTGTTGGCAATTTGGACACTTAGCAACAAATTCTACAATTCCCTTTTTCATACTACTCCACCAATAGACTTTCTTTAAATCACGATACATCTTTGTGGAACCCGGATGAATGGAATATCTGGAGCTGTGAGCCTCATCCATGATCCTCTCTTGGAGACCATCCACCATTGGTACACACAGTCTACCTTGATATCTCAGTACGCCATATCCCCCTTATTCAAAAGCTAATACTTTTTGCTTATGAACATTTGCCTTCAATTCAAGTAAAATAGGGTCTTGGTCTTGCTTGCCTTTTACTTCTGACACTAATGATGATTCAACCTTATTCATCACCACTACTCCTCCTTCTATGGAATCCATAAGCCTGACTCCCAGGTGTGCAAATCTATGCACATCTTTTGCTAACTCTCTCTTTTCTTCCTCAACATGGGCGGTACTACCCACAGACAATCTGCTTAAGGCATCAGCAACAACATTAGCCTTACCTGGGTGGTAAAGAATACTCATGTCATAATCCTTGAGTAATTCTAACCACCTCCTCTGTCTAAGATTAAGATCTTTCTGAGTGAACACATATTGAAGACTCTTGTGATCAGTGAATACATCAACATGAACACCATACAAATAATGATGCCATATCTTCAAAGCAAATACTACGGCAGCCAACTCTAAGTCATGGGTTAGGTAATTCTTCTCATGAACTTTCAACTGTCTGGAGGCATAAGCTATAATCTTGCCATTCTACATTAATACACAACCCAAGCCAACTCTAGATGCATCACAATACACCACAAAACCTTGAGTACCTTCCGGTAAGGTCAAAACTGGGGCAGTAGTCAACCTCTTTTTCAATTCCTGAAAGCTTTTCTCACAAGCTTCAGACCATTGAAACTTCACTATTTTCTGAGTCAACTTGGTCAAAGGAGACGAAATGGATGAGAACCCTTCTACAAACCTTCTATAATAGCCAGCCAAACCCAAGAAACTCCTAATATCAGTTGGAGATGTGGGTCTAGGTCAATTCTGCACTGCCTCTATCTACTGAGTATCAACTCTAATTCTATCACCGGAAAATATATGACCCAAGAATGCCACAGACTCCAGCCAAAACTCACATTTCGAGAACTTAGCATACAACTCCATATCTTTCAAAATCTGAAGAACTATTTTGAGGTGATTAGCATGATCTTCTTCATTCCTTGAATAGATTAGTATGTCATCAATGAAGACGATAGCAAACATATCTAAATAAGGTTTGAATACTCTATTCATAAGGTCCATGAACTCTGTAGGTGCATTAGTCAAACCGAACGACATAACCAGGAACTCATAATGACCATAACGGGTGCTGAATGTTGTTTTGGGAATATCACACTCCCTTACTTTCAACTGGCTACCAGCCAGATCTGAGATCTATCTTCGAAAAATAAGAGGCACCCTGAAGTTGATCGAAAAGATCATCAATTCTCGGAAGAGGATACTTGTTCTTGATGGTAACCTTGTTCAATTGGCGGTAGTCTATACACATCCTAAGGGAACCATCTTTCTTTCTCACAAATAAGACTGGAGCGCCCTAAGGTGAGACACTTGGTCGAATAAACCCTTTCTCTAAAAGATCTTTCAATTCTGTTGGTGCCATGCTATATGGAGGAATAAAGATAGGATGAGTATCTGGAAGAATGTCTATGTCGAAGTCTATTTCTCTCTCAGGAGGGACTCCGGGTAGATTATCTGGAAAGACTTCTGGAAACTCTTTTACTACTGAAACTGACTGAATAGGAGGTATCTCAACACTAGAGTCATTAACTCGGACTAAGTGATAGACACACTCCTTGGAAACTAACTTTCTCGCCTTAAGGTACGAAATAAAATGACCCTTAGGCACTGCTGACCTGCTCTTCAACTCTAAAACTGGTTCATTGGAAACTGAAATTTGACTACTCGAGTTCTACAATCTATTGATGCATAACAGGCATGAAGGTAGTCCATACCTAAAATGACATCAAAATCTACCATGTCTAACTCAACTAAATCAGCCATGGTACTCTTGTGATTGACGAAAACGGAACAATCACGATAGACTCTTTCTGCTAGAATAGACTCACCATCAGGTGTAGAAACACTGAAGGGCTCAAGAAGTTGCTCAGGAAGAAAATAAAAATTGAAGACATGGATCATAACAGTGACAACATCTGGAGAATCCTCTTTCTCTCGGCGACTAGCGATAGCATAAAGACGGTTTCCTTCACCGCCTGTCCTTGAAGTAGCTCATCTAGATGTAGATCTATCTGGTGGCACAACTGAAGAAGACTAGGCTCAATCCCCCCCCCCCTCCCCTTACATTACCATTACTTTGTCTACTCTTAGGATACTCTCTCATAAAATGACCATTTTGGCCACACTTGAAGCAACTAGTAAAGCCATCACTACACACCCCTGAGTGGATCCTACCACATTTAGCACATGCATGAGTCTTAGTACCCCCTTGTGCCTTACTACCTTGCAAATGAATAGGTCTAGCTCTGAAGTTTTGAGAATTCTGACTATTGTACTCACATTTGTTCCTTGGTGCAAGTGCACTAACAAATGATGAAACAGGCCCTTTCTGCTTATGTTGGAAAGAAGAACGGTTCACATTACTCTTTTGCTGCCCGAATTCATTCCCTGATGTCTTAGCCCTCTTATTCTCAAACTCTTCTCTATCCTTCATCTGGTTCTTCTCAAC
>JAJOOE010003647.1:0-28819 GCA_036250405.1 Solanum raphanifolium
CGGGTTTTATAGTAAGCTTGGGATTTAAAGTTCTTCCTAGATTTTGTGGTATGTCCTCATATGTCGAGGGCAAGACTTTTCTATTCTAGTTTTATGATAAGGTTCTTGTAATAGACTTAGTAGACTTCTTTTAATTGTAAAGGGTCGTGCCCCTAGTATGTTTTCAGGTTTATGTCTAAGATGGCTAAGAGACTTAGTATTCCGCTTGTGTACTTTTGAAAGATGTCTTTAAAAAAAGTATGACCTTTGAGTCTTATGGATTTTGTTTTAAAGAGTTCTTAATTTCACACTATTTTACATATCTAATGTGATGAATACTAAGGGCTTGTATAAGACCTCCGAGAGGTCGAATACGCATGTTACGACTTGGGGGTGCTCTCGGGTCGTGACACCTAATACATTCCATAATTAAACACCTCCACCATAAGTGGATCAAACCAAGCAAGAACAATTTTATCCATAATATGAGATTAAGCCAACTTGCCATCCTCCAAAGCCATAATCAACAACACTCAAGTCCCAACCATTTTACTTACCACAAGAGAATTCATCCATAAGTTGCCCATAAGGCCACAACTTTCAATTCATCCATACATCATCAATTCATCATAGATAGATGTAGAAAATCATAAGAGTCACTAATACAATCCAATCCAAACACAATTTCATAAACTTTGAATCATAAGCAAAAGACCCACTCCGTAAGCAAATTTAGGAATTTAGGGAAAACATGGGTTCTTCAAGGAATTCCATACGAAATCATCTTAAAAACATTAATCAAACATTAATTCATCAATATAATGGCTTAGAAAACGTTTTGCCAATGAACTCATGCTTAGATTAGAATTTGAGATTTTTGTTCTTTGAAACCCTTTGAATTGGACTCCTTGAAAGAAAGATTAATCAAGGATCAAGGGTCACCATACCTCTAAGTTGAAAACCCACGAAAAATTGAAGAAGAAAGAACTCGAAATCTTCAACCCTAGCTCCAACTTGACCTTGGCCTTCAATGGTGTTCTAGAGAGAATCCTTCCTTTTCTTATTTTTTTGAAAGAGGGGTTTTGATTTTTTTTGAAGAATGAATTAAAACAATATCTTTTTAAAAGTTTTAATACCATATATAGAAATTAGAAATAATATAAAATGTACCCACTTCTTAATTTAACTAAAAATTAATATTTACGAAAACCGCCCCTTGCCCACATGGACTTACCAATTTATGCTTAAACTTTTAAGATTCATACGTTAGGCTCTAGTTTCACCTATCAATTTTTAGGGTCGCTACATATAGACTCAAGAACTTAACTCAAAACAACTCTATAATTCGACTCAAAGATCTCAGAAACTCCTTAATTCACCTCAATTCAAGAACAACATTCAACTTCAAGAATACATGTCAAGAACATCAACTTTTCAAACTCTTTTAGGACGAATTTCGCTGAACTAAACATGTTTGGCGCGTGGGTGAATGAACCCAACGCTATGAAAGACTCACATACCTTGTATGATGAATTCCTTGGCGAATCCACAACCAAAATCGATCATTCTTGGCGAACCTTGAGCTTTTCTCTCCTTTCTCCTCTTTTCTCTTGTCTCCAAGCCCTAGCGTGAATTTCCAATTGACTAAACTGATCTCATTCTGATTTGACGCTTAATTAATTCACTAAAACGAACTAAATTAATTGGATAAGGAAATGACTGAAATACCCTTCAAAAATCCGGATTGGACATTTCCTTATTTGAACAGCCCAACTTCGAATGGGAGTAACTCACTCATACGAATTCGGAATCGCGCAAACTCAGCGGCGTTGGAAAGATCATTCCAAGATTTTTCCTACCATATCTGGAAGTACCTCTAAATCATCATGAGCTAGAAGTTATGGCTATTTGAAGTTGGCAAAAACTCAACTTTTTCCTAACTTAAAACAAATTTCCAGATTTTTATTATTTCCAAAAATTGAATATTTCCCGTTCTTAGCTTCTTCCTAGCCACTTCAAATTGCGAGATGTTACACAACCAAACATGAGAAAATAAGTTAGGAATCAACTTATTTTCCAAGAAAAACATTTTCTTTCATACCAAACAACCCTATGGTTGGATTAGGTTCCAAATTGGGTGTCAAGATCAAGTACCAGATGATTATCGGAGTTGATTATCAGGATTCACGTCAAAAACTATTTTCCCAAAAAGTATTTTCTAGTCTTTAGCCAAAAATAAGAAAATATTTTTCATTTACCAATCATGCACTAGAAAGTAGTTTTCGAAAAATATTTTTCATGGAAAACATTTTTTTATTACCAAACACACCCATAGGGTTGGCTAGAGAAAATGATCAAAATAGTCCTTAATGTATAAGGGTTGTTTTATGTTGATCCTTAATATATTTCATATGACCTATATGGTCCTTAATGTATTATAAAAGAGGATCAATTTGATCCTTTGACCTAAAACTAACAGATACATCAAAAAAATCAGGTTAACTTTAACGCCGGGTCCCACATGCAAAATTTAAAACGCTCAAAAGTTTTCTCTTTCCCCTTCATTCTCCATTTTTCGGATCTGTTTCAGAAGAGCTTGTGGATATTATTTTTTTGCTCCTCAACCATTAAAGTAAACTTCTCTCTTCTCATTTAACACAAATTTCACTGCAAAATGTCAAGAAAGATGAAGTTTTTCTCTTTTTAGTTCATCTCTGAATCCCCAATTGCTACTCCAATTCAAAGATGCTAAGTGATTTTAATAGAAAGAAATTCTGGAAGTCTTTCATTGTTGTTGTGTAAAAAATTGATTGTTTTTTAAGATACATACAGAAGATCTAATCAAAGCCCTATTAAAAGGTGATGAAATTGATTCACGATCAATGTTTTTGATTTCGAAATTAGTAAAGAAACGGAGTGAAGCTTAAAGTATTTGAAAATGGACAGTAGCATCGTGCGATAACATTAGTTGAAAAGGAAGATTGAGACGGAATCGATATCTCTAGATTAGAAATGAGCTTGAAAAAGAGAACGAAAAGGTGAAAAAAAATGAAGAGCAAATTGGTTAATGCCAAAAGTAGAGAGAATGTGTGTTGGTATATTATCTTGTATGACTCTACTCTAGATTTGATATCTAATTGCGATTTGATCTTTTGAATCATCGTGCAAGTCAGTTTCCATAGGTTGATCTGTAATCTTTAGTGTATGTAATTGTATAGACAACTTCTTTTCTCAAAAATATGGTGCTTTAGCTCTTATAATTGAAGTGCAGATTTTACATTAAAAATTTGGTCCCTTGTCATTGTAGAATCTAGTGCAAATTGAACATATCTGGTGCATATTTTATTGAGAATACCTGGTGCATCAATATTGAGAATTTTAATGTAAATTGAGCATATGTGCTTATAATCAATGGAAAAATTTGGTGCATTGAAACATTTTATTAGCACATCTGGTGCACTTTTAATGAGCACACTCATGTCTAGTGAAGTATTGGCACATCTGGTGCACTTTTAATGAGCACACTCATGTCTAGTGAAGTTCGGAATGGATATGATGTACGTAGATCTTATCCTTACCTTGTGAAGATAGAGAGATAGTTTCTGATAGATTCTAAGCTTTAAAAAAGTAACTTCAAAGTAGATACATCCAAGGTGAAATATCTATGATACTTGATGTTGTTGTAAGGGCAACAAACAATGATAACTAACAGGGAAGTGATGCAATTTTTGAAGATCTATTTGCTTGCAAAACAGTTTACGTAGCTCTGGTGCTTATCAAGGGTTGGGACCATTTGTCCAACTCCAAGATTCTTATTTCAATTTTTATACGATCACATCTTTCTCATATCGATCAAGGCTTTTTTTGGGTTTGAAATAAGGGGACAAGAAGTAAGAGCATAGATCCTTTAGATTCAACGTCGCAACTTATCAAAATCACATTACATGAGTTGATTCAAAAATATGAACAAAAGCAACAAAAGAAATACTAAAGTTAATTTGTAATATCTTCACTTCAACCAGCTACTAGCATGAAACCAACAAAATATCTTCACTTCAACCAGCTAGCCGCAAAAACTCAAAAAATTCTTCACTTCAATCAGCTATCAAATAATCAACAAAAATATGGCCACTTCAAAATAGCTATCCTTCTGAAACATATAGAATCACCATTAACTAAGATATAAACCCAAAAAAAAGAGTAGGTGTGACCAAATAAAAAAGATACCAGATTAAATATTCATGTCGGACGACGCAACATTATCATCATGGATAAAATTTGTTCTTCTAACCTGTAGAAGGAAAAAAATCAGATTCTTTTAAGATTTCAAGCTAACTTACTTAGGTATAAAAATATTTACCGGCAACTTTTCAGGTACAAATGAAGTAGAAGGCATCCAACAAGCTGACTCAAAAACTCCTCCTTCTGGCTGTACATAGTTAAACTTGCAAGTTCTCGTATTATGGCCAGACTTGTGACATCGACTACAGTTAACTGATGTTTGCTTCTTCTTCATCTTAGTTCTACTTGATCCTACTTCATCTTGTTCTTTCCTTCTCAACTTTTGCTTTCTCCCAGACTTATTTTGTCTTGAAAAGATTGGAGGCAAAGGAGGGATCTTGCCTGATTTAGGCCACAACTGTGAACCATTTATTGGAAGAATAGTAGGTTCATAGATTCGCTTATACATTTCCACATTATAGCAGTCATCCACATAATTAATAACCTCGTCATTTTTATGCCAAATTGCCGAAATAGCATGCTTGCAAGGGATTCCTGTAATGGTCCATTTTCTACAGCTACATTTTCTGCCAGCAAGGTCCACAGCCCAAATGTCGCTCACACTTCCGCCAAGAATTTCAAAGTTCCATTCATTCGACTTTTTAGGAATAAAACCAGCAGCATCTTTTTCATTTTTGTGCAGAATACTCTTGATCCGAGGGCAAATATCATCAGAATTCCATTTATCAGCTTTATCCCTGTTAGCTTGTAATCTAGCCATAAGAAGATATCTTAATTTTTCCAACAAAGTGATGATTGGCTTATCTCGAGCATCAAGTATCATACTATTAAACGATTCACACATATTATTCAACAAAATATCACACTTAGCATTGGGAGAAAAATGTGATTTAGACCATTCAGTAGGTTCCTTTTCTTTCAACCATACAGCAGCTTCGGCATCCAATTTAACAATGTCATTGATGCGAGCATTAAAAAATTCCACAGTTGTAGCACTTGCAGCAGCCCAAAGCGCACATTTTAGCGAGGAACCACTAAAACCAGCCCTCTTGAAATTATTATGAAGATGTCTCACGCAAAATCTATGACTCACGGATGGCAAAACTTCATTAAACGCTTCAATGAGACCTTTTTGTTTGTCCGACATAAAGGTCCAATCAACTTGATCATTAATCTCCAAATCATCAATTAAGTAGGTCAAAAACCATGACCATGTCTCCCTAGTTTCCTTTTCTACAACTGCATAGGCCACTGGAAAAATATTATTATTGGCATCCAAGCCAACTGCAGTCAACAACTGATATCCATACATTTGACCCTTCAACCAACACCCATCCACACCCAATATTTTTCTACATCCAGCCTTAAACCCCTCCTTACAAGCAGCAAAACAAACATAGATTCTTTGAAATCTATATGGTTTGTTCGGCATTTCGTTTTGAGTTAGCTTCATATACATTGAAGTTCCAGGATTTGACCTTCCAATTTCAAGGCAGTAGTCCCAAAGGATGGAAAATTGTTCTTTCACATCTCCATCAATTAATGCAAGTGCCTTCTTTTTAGCCTTTCTAGCTTGAGCTAAAGTAACATGAGCTTTAAGTCCCACACTGACCGTGTCTCTAAAGTCAGACAGCTTCCACTCTCTGTTTTGACTGATAGCATCAAGATACATTCTTGCAATGAAAGAAGAGGTTATTGTCTTGTTACGATGGTTCCAACGTTTGCAGGTATGCTTGGAATCATAAGTTTTAATCTGAAATACCTTGTCTCGATGCATTACCGATGCCATAATTACCCATTTACAATCTGAATTTCTACACTTCGCTTTTGCTCTTTTTCCATCATTTTTGATCCACCTAATACTCTTCCCAGCTTTTACCTCATGAATTGATACCGCATTTTTGAACTCCTCCCTGCTTCCAAATGTATATTCTAATGCTAATATAGGATGTTTTGCTTCAGTTTTTGGGTTATGCTTTGGAAAATGAAAGCACTCATTATCAGAATCACCATTCAAACTCTTCTGATCTTCAGAGTCCACACAATCTGAATCTCCATCTTCATTAGACAATTTCCTCAGAACTTCGTCATTAATAAGTTTCCTTCCATCCTCAAAGCTTTGCTTTTTTTGTCCATGTCTTTCAAGGATGACATCGTCACCGGATAATTCATTTTCTGAATCTTCAAACTCATCAGAATTGTATGTGTCACCACATTCTATATGCTCTTGATTTAATGTACAATTTGTGTGGCCTAGAATCTCACCTGAATCTACTTCAATGTAGGAGTCCAAATGTTCAAAATACAACTCAACTACTCTATCATTCGGGATAAATTTTTTAATTGAGAGAGCTTCTACTTCAGTAGACACTAATCTCCACCTATCACCGAACTTTCCAAATTTATGCCAAAATATTTCCGAGTCATTCATATAGCCGCACATAACAGCCATCTGCTTCAAATCTGCTAAATTAAGGTTTTTTGCTTCAACATAATCAAAATAGTCCACCATTCCTCCAACATAAATTTTGCTTGGTTGATGCTTCATTAGTCCCATATGATTAATTTTAATACTAAAAAATCCAGCCTCGAACACCGGATCTGTAAAAAAAAATTATGAGGACCACCTACATATAATATTTTTGGGACCACTAGTGAATATTTTTTACGAGATTAAAGGCTTAGGTTCTGAGACCCTTATCTAAAACTTTATGCATTTGTAGAAAAACTCAAAACTAACAAAAGACAATACTTTTACCTAGACAGAGACATAAGAAGTCATAAGAGAAACAACAAAAAGAGTAGTAAAATACACGCAAAACATAAAATCTAAAAACAAAAATCTTACCATAATATAGAGTTGATTCTTTGTCACCATTTCTTTTGATGAACATTCTTGGTAATAAAGAAGAACGTAAGTATTTTTACTGCATATAGAATTCTATAGTGAAACTTCAAAGAGATGAAGATGGAGAAAATTAGGGCACCTTTGGCGCTATGGCTTATGAGGAGATGAGAAAGTTTTCGTGGTTTATTTTGAAGTGGGACCCAATGTTAAAGTTAACATGAGTTTTTTGATGTATCTGTTAGTTTTAGGTCAAAGGATCAAATTGACCCTCTTTTATAATACATTAAGGACCATATAGATCATGTGAAATATATTAAGGGTCAACATAAAACAACCATTATACATCAAGGACCATTTTGATCATTTTCTCGAATACCAATAGCTATAAGTATGTTATTTACAATAAATGACTACAATTTATATCACTTTTTCGCTGTATTTTTGTATAGTTTTTTATTTATACATTAATACATCTTTAAGTACAACAAACTAAATAAAGAATTGACTCTAAATATAAACTTCCCATAATTAACTTTATAACAAAAAATTACTTATTTAAAGACATATCAGATCATATTCTTTATCAGTTTAACAAAAATTGTGATATATACATCATACTCAATTTTCTTGTTATCTCCATATTTCTTATTCTGGCGTCGTAAAGGTATTAATAATTTTTTTTGTTAATTCAAGTTATTGTATGTAAGCAAATTGTTGAATTTGTGAATGAAGGTTAAGTATTTCAATTTTGAATAGGTGAACTACATGGCAATACATACACTAGTTGTTAAACAAAAAATGAATACACCAATATATAATACAATGAATACATTGTTGTTAAACACAAAAATGAATACATTGGATACAACTATACTTGTATTCCCTAATCAACTTTTTATCTTAGATATAGTACTTATCTATCTAGATATAACTGTATTCGCAAATCAACATTTCAACTTGTGCTTATATAAAAGTATCTATGTATATAAATATGGATACATTTCAACACTGTTGTTAAGCAAAAATATGGATACATTAGACAAACGAGCAAAAAAGATACAATTTGTGGGTATCAAACTGTTTAAGTATGGATATACATTAGACAAACGAATAAAAAAGATATAATTTGTGGGTATCAAACTGTATAATTATTCTTCTAAATAAATTTTGAAAAGGTCAACAATATAGTATTGATGTATCCAACTATACTTGAATTCCCTAATTAAATTTGACAGAGTACTTATGTATTCAAATATAATTGTATTCACAGATTAACAGTTCAATTTGTGGTTATATAATAATACAAATGTCTATGTATATAAGTATTCTACTATATACAAATTGACAATGAGAGAACCCTCAATCTCTTTTTTGTTCATGTTCTTCTTGTACTCATTTTTTAACAACTATATACATACGAAATCAAATTTTCTAACAATTTCAATATAAGAGGACAATCCATAATGACAATGACATACAATACATGTGTTAAGATATATAAGTAAATGACATTAAACTAAAAAAAAAAAAAAAAACATACAAATCTCAATTTCATTAATTTTTCTCTTGTTCCTGCTCGACTGCTCTTTTTACACACCCACTTGAATCAATATTGTTGACTTTTCTCCTTTTTCAAGATGTAGTTTTCACTTCTGAACCTTTTTTCCTCTTTACTAATTTTGCATGTTCGATTTCTTCAAGCAGATTTAAGGGTATATATGGTGATTAACCTTTTTTTTTCTTCTTTCGTTCTCCATTGCAGCAATAGAGCTTGAAATTTTGGCTTGCTGTTGAGTAATACACAAATCAAAAGAAGGTAGTTCATCCAACAATTTGTCAAATAAATGTATACCTCTCGTAACCCTCCTTGAAGTATCAATTTCAGCCATTGAAATGGATAAACAAATTCTTGAATCAAAACCCTATGAAAATAGAAGAAAGTGTAGATGTGTAGATAGATATATAATGCTCATAAAAACGAGATAAATATGCAATTAGAAAATACATGATGGATACAAAATCACAAAAATCGCTCCTGCAGTGATGTAAAGGATCTTGAATTTGAATGAATTTGGGAGAAAAAAATCAGAAAATATGTCATGTATAAATATTGATGAAAGAGAAAAATTTGATGATGGTAAACATGGGAAAAGATCACAAATGTGCCTGCCATAATTAATTTGGCATTCAATAATTACTTTCCTATTTAATATTTATTTATTATATTAAATATATATAAAAAAATTATTTATTTGTATACAATTAACTTTGCTATTTATAGTCTAATTATATCCATATAACATGAAGAAAAAAAAATATAGCTATTTTTCTTGAATATATATGGATGTTTGCCATATTCTGAAGTTTTTCCTATTTTGTATGCTGTACGTATTAGCTGTTGTATTGTATTGTTGGGTTCTTTTGGGAAAATAATTGGTGGGCTGCTGGGTTAATATATTGGAATTGGGCTGATTTGGGGCTGGAAATCGAGGTATTGCTTTGGGTTGATGGAGGTTGCAAAATAAAGGCCCAAAATGGTTTTGTCTCAAATGGATTTAGGGGATTTGGCTAATAACTAAATAAAATGAATTAATATAAATTAATTAATGAGCTTTTTAATTTTAACGAAATAAAATAATCGACTTAATTATGAAATAATTAGTTTAAAATATAGCCTATGATTAAGCCAAGCTAATTAACAAAATATCCAATTAAAAACAAAATATTTTTGAGACGATTTTGGAATACTCATAAAATATAGTAATAATATACATAATTATGTAAAACATATATATTATCTAAAATTTATAAAAAGTGACAAAACTATTTAAAAATAACTAAAAAAATATTTTGAATTTTATAAAGTCAATTATTTCATATTGTTTGGAATTTAAGAAGCTCGATGATTAATCTATATTGTGAAGGTCCAAAATTGGGTGTCGACAATAACAAGCTTACTTAGAAAAGGCAAACTTACTGCCATAAGCAACTCTACTTTTACTCAATATGAATTATGATGGAATGATTGAGATTTCTTCATTTTAAACCAAAGATGTGAAGAAAAGCACGTTGGGAGTTGCGGGTCTTACAATACGTGTACCTTAATTTAATTGAAGCTCAATACAAATACTAGACATCATGTGTAAAACAAAAATCTATTTCTAGGAAAAAATTTCACACGGTGTGAATTAGTTACAAAAAATGTCGTTTAAGGGACATGTATAAATTACAAGTCATATATCTTGTCCATATTCATATTGCAGGCCCAATCTTTGCTATTGCCCGTTTCAGACAAGTTTTTTCAAGGATTAGCAGTCTTTAGTTTTTGCAAATTTTTTTCATTTAATGAAAATTTTTGGGTTAGAGTACCCTTATTTATGCTCTAATTGCGCAAGATTAAACTTTTGGTGTACACTATATATGTAAGAATAGGTTACGTCTCTTAAGAAATAATTTTGTGAGTTCTAAAATTGAACTTAAGTTTCTATCAACATAAATTTTGTAGGAACTAACTTGTGCCTTCGCGACTTTTGTTTCACTTAATTACCTTGTATTACATAAGTCATAACTTGTGCTTAGAGAATTTTATCTTGAGATTTTCTTATTGTTTGTTTTATATCAAAGGTATCTTAGTCCACCTTTTGTTACTTAAAGTATTAAAGGATAAAAATTAAAAATCATTCCATTTGAGATGGTATATGTAATAAATCAATATTCTTGAATGGGGAACTACTTTTGATCTGAAAGTATTAATTCTAAAATGCGGGCACTGTGAGATTTTGATTTATTTATTCTATATTACTTAAAATATTTACTACTATATGTTTTTACTTATTCACTATATATAAATATTTGCTTATTTTTACCCTTATCCAATTACGGATCTAATTTAATTAATTTGCACATAAAAATCAGGTCCTCATAAAGCCAAATTAAATTAGAGTTTAGTAACCTCTGTTTACTCGGTCAACCTTTTAACATTCCGCTATGTCAATGGGGAAATTTCTTTAACCGCAC
The DNA here is from genome assembly GCA_036250405.1 of Solanum raphanifolium. Classification (NCBI taxonomy): domain Eukaryota; kingdom Viridiplantae; phylum Streptophyta; class Magnoliopsida; order Solanales; family Solanaceae; genus Solanum; species Solanum raphanifolium. The sequence continues at coordinate 11,087 of JAJOOE010003647.1, forward strand.
AGCTTTATCGCCTATCGAATCGCCACATCACTCCTTTTTATAGCAAACATCGGATCATATTCTCACTTTAATTTTCCTTTTGTTGGAGTGACATTTCAAGTCTAAATGCACTAATCTTTTTTTTTTTTGCATGCACTGATTATTTTCCCCTAATTTGACGTGAGTTCAACTTATACAATGATTTTTGTGTTTGTAGCACCATTTAATTTGCTACTAATTATATTGTAATCCTTTGTTTGAAGGTGAAAAAATGGCTCCGATTCTGCTTCATGGTACTCTGCATGTCACGATACACGAGGTCGATAGGCTGCACGGGAAGCACGGTCGCAACTTCTTTAGCAAGGTTATATATACATACATACATATTATTTTATAATATAAGCTGCACTTGAATTTTAATTGGATCACCATACGTATTCGTTAATAATAAAACGGATTGGTCCTATTCCATAATGGAATATGCATGGAGTATGATTGACTCGCTGTTGACCCCTTTCGATATGATATGTACTAATGTTTTTTTTAATAAATTCTCTAAGAACATGAAGTTGGAATGTTCCTTGCTATTTGGGCAGATATTGTACAGGTATAATCACACAATCTCTGACTGAATTGTGTGAATAATTTCTTATAAAGACGAGGCAGACTCTGTCATCTCTTTCTGTTCGCTTCCAGAGGTACTTAAGTGGTTGTTATCCGAGTTAAGGGATTGATTGTGGAACTTTGGTTATATTTAGTGAGGAACCTTTTCATTGCTATTCCAGTCTCATGCTTTTGTGATTGATTGTATCCCTCCGAGGACTAATATGGACTTACAAAAACATATTCTCTAAACGGTTAAATGTATTTATATTCTCAGTTCTGATATAACTATATATTATGATTTGATGGATTGAAATCTCATAATTGCAGATTAAAGATTCTGTCGAGGAGACGGTAGGTATGGACAAAGGAGCTTCTAGAATTTATGCCACAGTTGATTTGGAAAAGGCAAGGGTTGGAAGAACCAGAGTTATTGAAAATGAACCAAACAATCCTAGGTGGTATGAATCTTTTCACATCTACTGTGCCCATATGGCTAAAAATGTTATATTTACTGTCAAAGATAACAATTCCATTGGTGCAACCTTAATTGGAAGAGCTTATTTACCAGTTAATGACCTTTTGGAAGGGGAAGAGGTTGATGAGTGGATTGAGATACTGGATGAAGACGAGAATCCCATTGAAGCAGGTTCTAAAATCCATGTGACACTACAGTATTTTGAAATCAGTCGTGATCGTAATTGGGGACGTGGAATAGGTAGTTCTAATTATCCTGGTGTCCCTTATACTTTCTTCCCTCAGAGAACAGGATGTCGCGTTTCTTTGTATCAAGATGCACATATCCCTGATAAGTTTATTCCGAAAATCCCTCTATCAGGGGGTAAATATTATGAACCACATCGATGTTGGGAAGATATCTTTGATGCTATTACTAATGCAAAGCACATGATTTACATTACTGGTTGGTCTGTATATACCGAAATAACCTTGTTGAGAGACTCCAGGAGGGAAAAGCCTGGAGGAGACGACACAGTCGGAGAGCTGCTTAAGAAGAAGGCGAAGGAAGGTGTTAAAGTCCTTATGCTTGTATGGGATGACAGAACATCTGTACGTCTGCTGAAGAAAGACGGTCTCATGGCCACTCATGACGAAGAAACTGAAGAGTACTTTAAAGATACTGATGTGCACTGTGTCCTTTGCCCTAGGGATCCTGATGATGGTGGAAGCATAGTTAAAGATTTACAGACTTCTGCAATGTTTACTCATCACCAGAAAATCGTAATAGTGGACACTGACATGCCCAATGGAGAGTCAGAGACGAGGAGGCTTATGAGCTTCGTTGGTGGCCTTGATCTTTGTGATGGCAGATATGATACTCCTTTCCATTCACTTTTTAGAACACTGGATACAGCACATCATGATGATTTCCACCAACCTAATTTTGCTGAAGCTTCGATTGATAAAGGAGGGCCTAGAGAGCCCTGGCACGACATTCATTCTCGAGTTGAAGGACCAATTGCTTGGGATGTATTGTATAATTTTGAGCAGAGATGGAGAAAACAGGGCGGAAAAGACATTCTAGTGGACTTAAGAGAGCTTGACAATGTTATCATTCCACCATCTTCAGTTATGTACCCTGATGATCCTGAATCATGGAATGTTCAATTATTCAGATCGATTGATGGTGGGGCAGCTTTCGGCTTTCCTGATACACCAGAAGAGTCAGTAAAGGCTGGTCTAGTGAGCGGGAAGAATAACATAGTCGATAGAAGTATCCAAGATGCTTACATCACTGCTATTCGTCGGGCAAAGAATTTCATCTACATTGAAAATCAGTATTTTCTCGGAAGCTGTTACGATTGGGAGTGTGATGATGTGAAAGTGGAGGAGGTAGGTGCTTTGCATCTCATTCCAAAAGAACTTACATTGAAGATTGTTAGTAAAATTGAAGCTGGGGAAAGGTTTACGGTATATGTTCTGGTTCCAATGTGGCCAGAAGGACTTCCTGACAGTGCATCTGTACAAGCAATATTAGATTGGCAAAGGAGGACAATGGAGATGATGTATAAACATATATTTCAGGCTATCAGAGATCAAGGTCTTGACGATCACCCGAGGAATTATTTGACTTTTTTCTGTATTGGTAATCGAGAGGTGAAGAAGAGTGGAGAATATGAACCTTCAGACAAGCCTGAATCTGATACTGATTATGAACGAGCTCAGGAAGCTCGTCGTTTCATGATCTATGTTCATTCCAAAATGATGATTGGTAAGTTGTAGTTAGCAATTTCCTTTTCTATCTTATAATATTTGGCAAGTAATACATTATAGAAATACTCTAGCATTATTTGTTACTAACTTTGATTTCTTAATAGTGGATGATGAGTACATTATAGTTGGATCAGCCAACATTAACCAGAGGTCAATGGATGGTGCAAGAGACTCAGAGATAGCAATTGGAGCATACCAGCCTCATAATTTAACGACGAGCAGGCAACAAGCAAGGGGTCAAGTTCATGGGTTCCGAATGGCATTGTGGTACGAGCATATGGGCATGCTCGATGACACGTTCCAACATCCAGAGAGCGAAGATTGTGTGACGAAGGTGAATGAAATAGCTGATAAGTACTGGGATCTGTACACAAGTGAGAGTCTAGAAACTGATCTTCCTGGTCACTTGCTCCGATACCCCGTCGGACTTACTAACGACGGTGAGATCACAGATCTGCCTGGAAATGGAAATGAGTACTTCCCTGACACTAAGGCTAAGGTTGTTGGTACTAAATCTGACCTCCTTCCTCCTATCCTCACTACCTAAGTTAAATAAAACTTGTAGACTTGTTATGTTAACAAGATAATAAATTCCTAGCTAAGTCGTCGTTGTTTTTTGTTACAACTTTTTTTTCCAGATTTTATACGTGTTCTGAAAGGATACTAGTATTGAATTCTTTGAAAATTTAACACAGTTATTTTCTTGTTGATCCCACAGTTATTTTCTTGTTGATCCCATTGTCCCCACATACCTATTTATCAATATTATCTCTCCTAATACAGTCTCATGTATACACGTTTATTTGTTTATGATATTTACTTTCCATGCGGTTAATGACTTTTTTATTGGAATCTTAATTATTTGCTTTCTTTTTGATAAAACATTTCATGTTATCAATAAAGACGGTGTACTTATCTAGGTGATTCATAGTTACAAGTAAAAACCTTATTTCCAACGCCTTAACCATCCATCTTCTTCTGATCAGATTTCTAACCCTCCATCTTTCTCTGTTCTTATCGTTTGAAGAACAAAATTCACTAAAGTAGTTTATCTTTTTACAGCCAAATTCACCATAGTTCATCTCTGATCAGATTTCTAACCCTCCATCAATGGATAAGACTCCCCGTAAGAGCCCTAGGCTTAATAAACAAGTAATGGGTGCTGATAGTCCGCCCATCATATGCTCAAAATCATCAGATGAGTTGAAATTACAAATATTCAGGTAATCCACGTAATTACTTGTATAAAATACAAATTCTTAATAATTTGCCAAATTTTGCAGAATGAATTTACTACTTCCATCCATCCATTTTAATAGTTTGGTAGTTACATTGGTAATCGATGGTAAACAACCAAGTTTTTGATATACTCTAGTAATTGACCAACTTTTTCACCAATTACTGTACTAATAATAAATTGGCATACTTCTGGTAATTCACACAAACAGTTATACCAAATAATTTATTATACCAATCAACATACCATAAGTATTTTAACATTTAAGGTATTCTAATTTATACCAAAAAATACACCAACAAATAGATCTGAATATTAATTTGCCACCAATTCATAGAAACAACTATTCCATCATAAGTACCAGATCACATATTTTTAATTTTTTTTTCTAGGATACAACCAATCAACATATGACCAATTTTTCAAATTATTATCTACACAAAGTCAGATAATTAAAATACACCAAAAATGTACCAAAATATTTATTTTATAATTGTATTTTATATACCAAATAATACAACAAAATACACAAATACATGTACCTGAAATTTAACTTGAAGTTGATATGTGTACACCATATCACATACCAAAAGAAACTATTGATACAATCTGTTAACATACGGCATGCATCATACCAATTAAATCACATAATTAATGGTTTTATATTAGTTGGTGCATTAATCAATTAAACCTAATGTTTTATTTAAAAATATTATTTGATTGGTTTAGAGTCGCCACTTAATTTTTAAAGAAAAATAAAGAAAACTATTTTTTCAATAGATTAAAACAGAGAATCAATTGAAAATATAAGGGGGTTCGGGGGTTCATATTAGTGTTCTAGGAAAGGTGTGAAAGCACCTAAAACATCCGCTAATGCGGTTATCCGACGATTAATTATTTGGCTAAAATAGATTAACTTAACTTAAATTGCAAATTGAACTATTTTGTACTTAGAACTATTTTAAGGGAGACAAAAAAAATATTGAAATATTATCTAAGCGAAGTATTTTGTAAAACTTATTTATTTGTTCATTTATTTGTTAAGTCAAGTAAAGAATGAATAGTTTAGTTAAGTGATTATTTCAAAATGGGTATCTTCTGAGGGTTTGAATGTTCGAAACCTTAAAATCGATAACAAATAAACAAGCATAAATAAATAAAGAGAGAGACTTGGACCCAAGTCTGGTTTTCCTGTTCGCCTGGGCCAGTACTTGGGCCCATTTTCCTTTTGGGCCTTCGGCCCGTTAGAGTCACTTGTGCATATCCTAAACTAACATAAAAAGAATCATTTCTTTTGGACTTTAGGCCCAAATTTTTTACCTGTCCTAAGGACTAACACAATAATAATAAATAATGACAAGGGGGCTTAGGCCCAATAAAAACAAAATACAATCATTTTTATATAAAGAGTGGGCCTTTGGCCCAATCTTTTCAATTCTTCTCAACTTTCGCATTTTTCCACCTTCGAGACCTGTTCGTCGATTTTTATGGCCGGTTGATGAAGGTAGAATTGGAATTTGAGCCTTTATGGCTCACTCGAAATGCAAGGGAGAGGTGACAGGAGTTCATAGTGAACTCGGACAAATTCACATACAACAAACAAAGAACGAGAAAAAGGTTAGTAAATAGCTATAAAAGAAAACTAATTTAAATCACAATTCTCAAGTAATTCAACCAAATGAAATCAAGACAATTCCCACACCAATTACACGGCAGATAATGTTTACACCTTAAGAAAGTGTGGGGCATGCATTTATTTGAAACAAGAACAGTGGTCTTGAATGGATCAATACTCAATTAAATAAGATAGTCAAATCAATATTTTTTTTTTAAAGAGTGACATAAATGCTACACCAAAAAGATGAAAATACAAACAAACTGGGCAATTAAAGGCTTTAATACAAACTAATCACGCCTGCCAGCAAGGATGTAACTTAAATAACACAAACAAACTAATCTTGGCAAGCTGAGTATATATCGGCATTAAAATAACATTATTTTTTGCAAAACTGTTCGAAACCGAGTCTAGTTATGAAAATAGTAATAATCAACTTGACAGTAAAATATTAGATCTTTGCTTAACCAATCCATTTAGCATAATCAAAGAAACACTTAAAGAAATATTATGTTGTAGAAATATCATGCTATACATCAAGAAACGCAACAATATACATGAATATACAAGTTAAAACCAAGCTGAATGAGTATTGGAAGAATCTCAAAAATCAATCCAAAACTGTGGAAAAATAGACATGGGAATCAAACTAGCAACAACATATGGTATTCAGCCGACCTAACAAGTAACAACAAAACGAGGACAAAATAACGACAAGGAGACGAACTGCTGAACATAATAATCAAAAGGTAAGCCAAACTATTAATCAAGACATTTTAGGCATAAATCATACACAAAGGACACATTCCATGTTTTAGTTAACTAAAACACCAACTCATAATCACAAAAACTCTTTTGTCAAATAGCAGCAGTGAACCTAAAGAAAAAAAAAAACTGAAGCAATTCGAACGAACAAAAGGAAGGTCAACAGAGACATTCAACTCACAAACGAACACCAACCAAAAATGAGTTAGGATCGAAGTGAAGTTTACCTTTTTGGGGGCAGCGAACTAGGAGACGAGCTAATGACCGTGCTTCTCCCACCACAGAGTCAGATATGAACAGCAAACGAGAGACTCAGGCAGCGACTCAAACTCAAACCAACTTAGGGGAAAATGATGAACAAGGTAGAAGAAGCAGCCTCTGACTAACTTTTTCGTATGTATTTTATAGCTATCAGCTCGAGTTGTTCTTCGCTATCTTACCCCAAAAATATCCAACGTTGCTCCAATTAATTTTATTTTTTTTTTCCTTTTTCCCCCCCTTACAATGAATAAAGGGAGCGTATATATGGATTGAAATTAGGGCATAAAATAGGGATCAGGCAGGAGTTTTTTCGGACAAGAACGAGGCCCACCAAATCAAATTTCAAAAATCTTTCACCAATTCGGGGAGACACCCTTTCCTTTGAGATTTCAACTCATTCCATAAGAGGAAAGGGGAGAAACGCGTGCTTGTACGACTGCTACTGCGACATTAATGTGGAGAGAGACGTTAAGGAAGAAGACGAAATTCGCAAGTGTACTATCTGTTTCTTGTTGCCTTCCGTGTATACTCCATGTTCACGCCGTGTATTGCTCTGTGAACTCGCTTCACTGTTAGCGTTGAAATGAGATGTTGATGGGTCTCTTTTGCCGATTAAAATTGGACCGGGTCGGTGTATGAATTGGACTGCCAAAAATAGAAGGGGAATTGGGAAGTGGGCCGCTGGGAATGATTGTAGCTAGGCTGATGGGAAAAAAAAATGGGCTTGGGGTCAGTTGGAAAGGAATTAGAAAAATTTAGCCAATTCAATTTAGTTAAGATAGATTCGGCTAGTAATTAAATAAGACAAATTGATATTTTAATTAATCAACGAGCTTCTTAATCTTAACGAAATGAAATAATTAATTTAATTATAAATTAATTAATTTAAATACAAACTAATTAATTCGAAAACTAAACTATGAACCAAACTAAAATTAAATTACAAAAAATACTTAATTTAATCAAATGTAGAACTCCTTTGCTATGATTTTCAAAATATTTATAAGATATACTAAATACATATATAATTATACGAGATATAGTTATTATTCAAAATACTATAAAGATCGATTGAAATTACTTAAAACAACCTTGAAACTAATTTGAATTATATAAAGTTAATTATTCTAAATCGTTCAAAAAATTAAGAAGCTCAAAAGTTAATTCTTATCGAGGAGGGTCAAAATTGGGTGTCAACACCTAAAACTTTCAACAAAAAAAAAACCTATTCGACACATCAGATTACAACCAAAATCATATGAAGTTGTTGTAATTACACCAAAATCATTAATATAAAACAACGAATCAATACCAAAAATAATCAAAAAACCAGATGCTGTGAAAAAACCCAATATTATTCCACAAACAATTGCATAATTTAATATTTATTTAATAATTAAACCAACATACCGATGCTCCAGAACATCAATCAAATCATATGAATTTATATTCCACCAAAATCGACAAAATAAACCAACATACCGACGCTCCAGAACATCAACCAAATCATATGAATTTATATTCCACCAAAATTGACAAAATAAACCAAACGACTAACTTCAAAAAAGATTAAAATTGATATGTTATGAAAAATCAAATACAACCACGTAAAAAAACACCATATTAATTGTTTTTTATTCAATTACTTGATGAGTCCCATTGCCCGCTGGTTGAATTAGAATTGAAAATTATTGGTAAGCATTTTGGATCGTCGATCTTAGTAGGGAAGGGGAGTTTTATTTTTGTATGAAATCTCTCTTCATGGGAGATAATATATAACAAATTGGAGTAAATCAGGGAAGGTAAAATAATTGGAGAAATTTAGGGGATACGTGATAATTGTGGCTGACTTGGTAAATGTTTTTTTTAAAAAAAATAAAAATTCCAGTTTTGAAAAAAAATATTGTTATATAATTGAAAAAAAAAGTATTGCTATATTGGTGTAATTAAAGTTATTAAGGTGTATATTTAAGTTTTTTGGCCCTAATATTTATAGTCGAAACAGTCCACCTAATTCCTCGAATGGGTCGAGCAAAGTTTCTTGTAAGTATGTGACATGTATGAGATGCAGAGATATGAAGTTGCATGCAATGAAATGGTGTTGAAACTAATCAGACAAGTGGGAAAATCCCAAATATCAAAGATTCCATTTGCAATTTGTCCACTTGGGTGATTTTTGGACTATCCTCAGTTTTCATTATTGTTTTGAAGTAATTAGACTGAAACGTGTCTATTGGTCCTTATTATTTGTCAATACCTAATTCTACTTTTGCCTAATCCAATCAACCGTGACATTTGGATTCAAATCATCCACAATTCGACACGTGTCACATAGGTTGTAAAAACTGGAAGATTTTTTTTTTGTTGGTTTCTTTCGAGCATTGAAATTCGACTAAATTTGAATCACGCATTGCAAAGCTCAAAATGATCATGCTCCCTACATAATTTTTTCCATACTTAAGAGTCAAACTCGAATGCATAGTAAAAGATTCATATTAAGTGAACTAGTGTTAGTATTATTTTGATTCATGTTTATCCTTTTCATATCACGGGACAGGGCCTACAACTGTCTTAATACAGTTTTCTGTTACTTTCGAATACTTAAGAGGTACAAAAGAACAGACAAATGTTATCCACAAAAAATGAGAAACTAAGTTTTTTCAAGTTCCCTTTTTTCTTCTTAAAATATCAAATCACATGCAACGAAAGGTGCACACTAATCTAAAAGTATCAATCTTGTCCGATTCTCACCTTAAATGAACCGAACGTTCTGATTTTGATTTTTCTTTTAGTAACAACCTATTATTCATTATTCGATTTACACCACGAATTATTACTAAAGAGGCCCTCTTAAAAAATAACTTCATTCCTGAGCTCGAACTTAAAATATCTTGCTAATAAAAGATTTTTTTCTCTTTCATATTCCCTAAGCTGTGAAATGTGAAAGAACAAAAGAACTCTAGGTTCAACACTATAGCTTGAATCCGGTCATAAGAAATTCAACTCGTGAGATTTTCACTTTTATTAGAGACAATATAATTTAAAAAATTTAAATTGTATGCCAAATTTTTTTTTAACTTCAACTCAATCTGATTTTCGATCACTTATGCCTTATTACCTCTAAGTAATACTTTGGCCAAGAAAAATTGAGATTTTTTTGATGAAATCCAATACTAGCCAGTTTGGACTTTTTGCTCCTTTTTTTATTTCAAAATCGTTGTCAATTTTTCACTCTAATTTGAAATTGAATTCTAACTACCTTTATTTATTTATAAGTAAAATAAAAACTTACCCCTCCCTAAATTTCGATATTTTCTGAAATAAAATGTATTTATTCAAATATAATTTTATTAGTCAAAATATTATGAAATTAATATTCAACTAATAAATCTATTTCGACGACACAAGTGGTTAGCTCTGGTCATGACAGGTAAGGTACATAATTCTTTTCTGGCTTGACATGCAGCCACTGCTACAGCCTACAATAAAGCACTTGTGTCAAAACTTGAAGTGCAAAATAGTAGAGAGAACTTGCACGTCTCCAACTTTTCTTAGATTTTAGACTACATTCTTTGTTTCATCTACGCGTGCAGATCCAGAATTTTGATTAGATGTGTGCATAATTACGAAAAAATGTATCTCTAATATAAATTTGATCGATTTGACTTTTAGTTCGTAATATAAATCATTAAAGTTTAAAAATTGTAGGTTCAAAATATATAATACTACTAGTTTTAAATTTTAATATACACATTTGATTTAATTATATAAAAAATTTACAATGCTAAATTTTTTAGGAATTCTCATGTAACACACTTGAAAATTTTGAAAGAATATAGGAAAATAACAAAAGAAAAATTAGTTGAAACGACAAAAGTGTAACTAATAACCACTTGAAAAAGTGTTACTCAAAGAGACAAGATAGATATAAGATTTAAATTTCTATCTCTCACTTAGAGAAGTGCACCCAATCATCATTGCATTTTTATATGATACTTTGAACACGAGTTCACACATTTATATTTAAATATTTTTTTAAAAATATAACACTACTATATAGGATCTAGAGAGCGGAGCATGGGTTCACGTGAACCCACGGCACCCCCTCTAGATATGCCTCTGTACGGACGGAGCCAGCATACGGCTAGGGGTTCATCCAAATTTCTTTGACATAAAATATTATTATTTATATAAAGTAAATGTCGAACCTCATTCAAACTATTGGTGTATCTACTTCTTCAAATTTTGAAGCTTCTTTTTTTAAAAAAAAATCTAGTTCCGCCACTCATTTTATCCAAGTTAAACACTTTGTAGGGACACTGTTACACACCATAAATCCATCACAAATTCATTTTGAACACAACTTTGTCTTTATTTACTTCTCTGCCGTGCAGTGCATTGCTGAAAGCAAAAGCTCATTTAATTCTACATCAAACACTTGGAGAAATACCGTTACACTATTTTATCTTTTCTTCTTTTTTCTCTTCTCTTCTCTTCTACGAAAGATTTAAATAAAAAGAAATCGAGATTCATCGAGAGTGGAGCAGTAAGTATTATTTTATATATACCTCAAATTACTTGAAAAATCTGTTGCACCAACTCCAAAATCCTTTATGCTGTGGGCTTACTTTAACTAACTACTCCTTAACCCACCCACTAATTTCTTCTTATTATAATAGTATAAAATATTGAGACGCCATTCTTTTTGATCAGTCAACTTTTTCTTGGAGTATATTCTACACCAGTCAATCAATATTCCTAGCTCTAAAAATTTCTCACCAACCAATTATACTATGTCAAGTATGTTGGGTTCACAAGGCTTCGTATTGGCGACAGCCATGGCGGTCTCTGCCGGCACCGTGATTTTACTCGATCTTTTCCGGGTCAAGTACTTCCCGGCGACCCATCTTTCCGATCAAGAACAAGACTACCCACATGATCATAAGCAGATTCTCAAGTCCTGTTTATCTTCAGGTACATATTTATGGCCAAACAGGAGATGATTCTTTTGATCTTGGTTTTATGGATTAATTTAATCTCACGTTTTTTTAGCTGGGAAGAACAAGGACAAAACAAGAAAGAAAAAGAAGAAAGTTCAATTTGCAGCTGATGTGAAAAGTTCGAGCGGAAATGGCGAGGAGTACAGAAGAAAACAAATGAGGAAATTCACAGAAAGTCGAATTAAATCTTGTGGGAATGAGATTGTGGGGATTCCAGGAAATAGGATGGCTTTGTACACTGGGATTCTCAAGGATCGGGTTCAAAGAATGGGATTCTCCCATTGATCAATTTGTATTTTCGTTTTGGTTAATTCCTCTTCATCTTCTTGCAAAACAAAAACAGAGGAATTAGGGCAAAGAAACTTTAAAGGCCTCACTGTAATTTGTAAATAATTGTGTCTGAACATATTTTCTGTAAATGGTTTTCTTTACATGAAATTAGGAACTCCTTTAGTAGTATATTTTTCTGGAATCTCCGTTTGTTTATTTTTAGGCCCAACGTTGGGTTGGGTATCTGTATTAAAATTCGATAAAATTTGGATCATGCGTATTTTGGAACTTACTTTTGTGGTTAATGGTAACAACACTGTCAACAATTTATTTTTTTCATTTTCAAGTCTCAAATCACTTTGATTAAGAGGGAAGAAATAGCAATCAATTTATCCCAATTCATATTGGTGCCAAGGACAGGTTCTTGCACAAGCTATTTAATACTGATTTGTCCAATGTTAATATTAGCCAACATTCATCTTGAGCTCGGATAAACAATTCATGAGAATTATAATTGCATTAATTACAAATTTCTTATTCACATATGTTAATTGTTATAAGGGAAAATCAGTTCTCATTAGTCATTTCGAGGCATAATTTAGGTATGCATTTGGTGATAGAAATGATTTATTTATTTAATTTTTTTGAAGTTAGAATTTTATTTGGTTATAATTTTACGAATAATACGAGTGAAATAAGGCTTTATCTATTTTTTAAATTCCAAATATAATCTGTATTTGAAATTTTTATAATCAAATGGCTGATTTTTTTCAAATAAAAAAAAAGAAAAAGAAAAGGAAGTGAATATTTTTTAGTTGCCAAAGAAAGGAAGTTAGGCGCGAACCCGGAAAAGCAAAATGAAATTACTTAACAAGGCCGGCGCGAAAAGAAAGTTGAAACGAAGTTGAAAAGAGAAAAATATTAACCGGCAGGTGAAGCGTGAAAAAGGCCGTCTAAAAGTTTCGATCAAAAGGCAGTGTCGGAGCGATCGACGTTGGGAGAGAGATTGCTGTGGCTTTCTATCTCAGGTAATTCCTCCATCTTATCTCCATTACTTCATTGCTTCAGCTTTTAGCTTTCTAGTTACTTTTTTCCACTCAATTAGGGTTTCTCAATGTGTGCCGATTTCTTACAATTTTGAATTACTGAGAGGCATTTGAGGCGAACGCTATTCGGAGGAATCAATTATTTAGTATTTGTGGTAAAACTTGTATACTTAGAACGGATGACCTACATCACTTGTTTGTTTACAAATCTGGTATCTGGATTTCTAGAAGCAAGAAAAAAACTTCAGGTTGTGTATGCTTTTAGTTTCCTTATGAAGAAATTGAACATTGTGATTGATAGAGAGGTTCTAGTCACTGGAATAGTTATTTGGCCACTGTATTCCTCTTTAGATGAAACCTCTAGTTCCGATGTATTTTCCAAGTGGAAGTTCCATATATGCTAACTGGTCTTCTCTGTAACTAAGTACAGCACTGAAGCATGCAACATCTCTAGACACATATTTAGTTCAGGCAGAAAGTACGAATGGATGTAGAAACAATTGAGAATATACGTACAAGTTCTGGTTTACAGAATTGAGTTATGGACCTTAAGAGACACTTTGCAAATTAAAGGACACTTGGTGTTTGGCATTGTAACTCCGGTTAAGCAAACACACGTTCTTGCCTATCACATGTGTGATTTATTACTGGTCTCTTCATCAAGTTATACAAATCCACCAAGTCTATCACCTATCTCTCTGAAAAATGAAAATATATTTTATGACTAGTTCCATATGATTTATTACTGGTCTCTTAAGAGCTGGCTCTTGATTACTTCTACCTGCAAGTAACTCCATTTCTTCTGATTCTGAGTTGGTACCTCCAATAGACAAACTCCTTCCTCCCACAAATGCCATCATTTTATCAGCAAACTCATCCGAGCTAACATCTTCCCCAATTTTGGGGATCATCCCCACTAATAAAATGCTGCTACATCTACCATAAGCATTAAAATTTTGGAAGACGAAGTATGAGTATAGCTGATCAAAGTTCCTCTATCTCCTACAGATTTTCCCAGTACCTTCTGAAGCGCTAGTCTCAAGCATTTGCAAAAAAACAATAATGTTGAATCTGTCAGCAGAATTTATGGAATAAAGTTATTGTTCCTCTGTATGAGCTCATACCAATTATCAGCAATTTCCTTGATTTTGAAGAATTTGTCTCCCGCCAAAAAAAGAAGCAGCACTTCTCACCATGATGCCTTATTTACCTTGCCACTATCACCACCTTTCTCACTGTTGTTACTCTAGGCTTAAGTTACTCCATGATTGTTATAGAACTAATAAAAGCAAAGTATGAAATAGGCAAGAAGTTATGTGGATAAGGACTGAAAAAACTGTTTGATAGAATAAAGGAATGGAAACAAAGAGACTAAGCTGAAGAAAGAAAGAGAAGAAATCTTTAACCAGAGTATAGCATCAGAAATGCCATGGAACATTATTGGAGAGATTGATGATCGATACAAATTAGGTTAGAGTTGCCGGAGAAGGAGGTTGACAGACAATTACGTTATGCAAGGTGAGAACCAGTCTTTGTATTTCACTTGGTTCCACTTTCCTCTATCGTATGCTCTAAGTGGGTGGGGGCATTTAATACATGTGTTAAAGTCCAAGTCCGATTAGAAGCAGTCAATGATAGCACTGCATGGTTTCCAAGTGTAGCAGGTAACAGTCTAATATTACAGAGAAAGTTGAACTTCATTAACATCATTGATAATTGTAAATGTGATGAACAACATCAAAGGCAATCTTGCTTTGGTGGGCTAGTTGTTTACCTAATATTATTTTTATCTTTGTCCAACTAAAGATAATATTTTCCCTATTTATTTTATTTTTTTGTGCTTAGTTGATTCTAATAGAAACAAATATCATTTGCAACAGAACAGTGGTTGTTCGGAATGCTATAATAATCCCAAATTAAGGTCCTCTTCACGAAGCAGTGAAAGATCAGAAATATCAATATCAGGTGATTCATAAAGCTAAACTATTGGAGGACTTTTGAACAGCCAGCACGTGTGGCATGGACAAAAGTGTAGGTAAGTCTCAGGTAATCAACTCATCAGTTAGTACATCTACACTGACATATGATGGTCATGTGACTGCAAATCCAAACAACCCTGCTGAATTTGTAAATCATGGTAAATTTGACTCTCCATTTTGCATCCATGTTTTTTCTTGTCTTAACTTTGTTGTTAAGACGTACCTTGGTCTTTTGTGGAAAATATACTCGCTAGTTTATACAAATGGTTAAATGCATGTCATATATATAAGTAATTGAAGTTTGTGATATTTGATGTTAGATGGTGAAACCAATAATAAGGTTTTACTGATAAATTTGTTCTTCTCGTCATTTTTTTGGGGTGGGTGGGGCTGGTGTGGTATTTTTCCTGAATTTTTCAAGAAACCTATGATATGAATAAGAATAAGTACTACTTACATTTTCAAATATCCGAACCATAGTGATGTTGATGTTCCAGATTAAATTCTGTCACACCGTTGAGAGTGATAAAAGATAATTGGCCCATCTCTAATAAGTTCTATTTAGACTCAATACACTGTTTAGGCATTTGGCTTAACATAATTGTTTCCTATCATCATCTTTTAAAGGTCTAATGAACAATTATTTTATATACGAATTTTCTGCCAGGACTACACCTCTGGAACCAAAGCAGAGAGCAGTGGATAGGACACAAGAAGCTTGTCAACCAACCACAACAGCTCTGTGAACCTAAATTAAAGTGAGATGTTTGTCTTATATCCCTGCACTACCTTAAAAGAATGGCTTAAAATGACATTGAATAGCTTTGCTTCTTACTGAATAAATGAGGCATTATATACTTGTGAATCTTTTGTTCTCTTTGATATAGAGGCATATCATATACCTATAGACCGAAAAAAAGAAGATATAGAGGAATAAAATATAGGTGATAGGCATGCATGCAAAGGTTGGAATCTGAAAAATTCTTTGGATTAGGTGTAAGTTTTGGGTATCAGTGATTTAGTGGTGTTAAGTACTGAAGTTTCTGATCTTCACCATTTGGTGTTCTAAACTGCTGGCATGACAGCACATAGAGCAGTTTTTTGTATATAATTTGCTAAACTTAATCTCTTTTCTTAGGGTCGACATAGGTCTTGTCATATAAGTTGCCCATGACAAGATAGGGTTGCTCAAGTGTAAGCACCCTCCACCTCTAACGAGGGATCAAAAAAGGTGGGAGCTTCTAGGGAGGGGTAAAAAAGAAAAAGAGAAATATCTAAGTTGCCCATTGAAGAAGGATTCAAAGATTTCACGACCTTATTGATCCAGATAGTAAATAATGCTTCACATTTTGTGATAGCCCATATCCAGCCTTTAACGTTATCCCTTTTGAAGGCATAGACTAACTCTGGATCACTAAATTGTAGAGCAGGTTGTTATATGTTCTCTTTCTCTTCAAAGAAATGAGATCTTAGCAACAGGCCAACCTACTTGTGTGTATAGAATTGATTTCAACTTTGCAAATGGTACATGGAGGAGCGAAATTTATATTCCTTAATCAATCTATCTTCGGCTTGATATCTTATTCTGCAGAAACTGTATAAAGAATACTTTTAGAACTTGTCAAAATCCCATGTGGGCATGTAATATGCCACATTCCAAAGGACTCACATCTAAGGCACATATGACCTTAGCTGAAATATTTCCATGTAGAGTGACCAATTTTTAGCTTGAAAGTATAAAGCTTTTCAAGGATGGTCATACCGAAAGAAAAATAAGGAAAATGTGGAATGTATATGTGGTTTTGCTTGTGCATTGAGATTACTCTTTTAACTGGATTTAGGAAGTAGATAAGTAATTTTGTGTTGTCATGATCTTTCTGATGACAACTGTGTTTTAGGTTTTATTACACTCACCAATCTTCTAGCTTGCTTAATAGGATGTCCTCCCCATTTTATTTTTGAGTTCAATCAGCCTCATTTTTACGTCAGTCAGTAAAAATTTGTTGTCATTAACAATCACAGAGTGTTACTTTTGTAATTATGTTTCTGTTTTATTTCCAATTGAGACATATACCTTAATTTTCAAGGGAAAATATTAGCCTTAGTGTGTGTAAGACTGCTTGCCATAAAACATTGAGTGGAGGGAATATATGTAATTCAAGAGTTGCATCGGAAACTGTTCTTTTTGTTCCCAATATTTCTATATTATGATAAACAAGAGTGAATGAGCCTTGACAAGGGGGGGGGGGGGGGGGATAGCTCGAGTTGTAAGCACCTTCCACCTCCAACCCTAAGGTTGTGGGTTTGAGCCACCAAGGGAGCAAAACAGGGGAGCTCCTGAGGAGGGGTAAAAAAAAAGTGTGAATGAGCCTTTCATTAATCTCTGTGTTCTTACTGTTTGCATGGCTAGAACTAAATGCTCTATGGGTGAAGTGTAGGGAGAGATGACATGTATATAATTGGATGAAGAATCCAAACGGGGAGAAATAGCTGATATTGAAGTGGGGGAGAGCCTTCTGGTCTGTAACTTAATCAGGAGCCTTGTGCTATTAATGGCCACAAATTTCTACACCAATATAATAGCTGTCCATTTCCACTGTCCGTCCCTAACAGACATTTGTTTGAAAGAAAATTGCTGCTGAGATTCACATTAATTAGACATATCTTACCTTATCCCATAAGTGGGAATTTGCCGATTGTTCTAAATCCTGGTGTCATTTGCTCCCACCGAAACAGATTTTGAGAA
>JAJOOE010003649.1:0-18930 GCA_036250405.1 Solanum raphanifolium
CATCAACTGCCACTGGATCAACTGCACCTGCCACTTCACCACTTGCCACTTCATCAATAACATCACCTGCCACTGGATCAACTGCACCTGTCACTTCATCAATAACATTAGCTGTCACTAGGTCAACTGCACCTATCACTTCATTAACAACATCAACTGCCACTGGATCAACTGCACCTGCCACTTCACCACTTGCCACTTCATCAATAACATCACCTGCCACTGGATCAACTGCACCTGTCACTTCATCAATAACATTAGCTGTCACTAGGTCAACTGCACCTATCACTTCATTAACAACATCAACTGCCACTGGATCAACTGCACCTGCCACTTCACCACTTGCCACTTCATCAATAACATCACCTGCCACTGGATCAACTGCACCTGTCACTTCATCAATAACATTAGCTGTCACTAGGTCAACTGCACCTATCACTTCATTAACAACATCAACTGCCACTGGATCAACTGCACCTGCCACTTCACCACTTGCCACTTCATCAATAACATCACCTGCCACTGGATCAACTGCACCTGTCACTTCATCAATAACATTAGCTGTCACTAGGTCAACTGCACCTATCACTTCATTAACAACATCAACTGTCACTGGATCAACTACCACTTCATCAATTGCCACTTCATCAACAACATTAACTGCCACTGGATCAACTGCACCTACCACTTCATCAACCACAACAACTCCTACTTCATCAACTAAATCAACTGTCATTGCATCAACTACCACAACATCAACTGCCACTTCATCAACTCCATCACCTACCACTTTATCAACAGCAGCAACTGCCACTATTATCTTCATCTGTAAGGTATTCATCGATTGCAGCAAAGTCTTCATCAACTGTTGCAAGGTCTTTATCAATTGTTGTAAAGTCCACATGTACTGTATTACTTTTAAAAAATATTATAGAAATAAATTACTTGACACTAACAACGTATATACTAATTTACCTTTCTTTTGTTGTGTTTTTTTTATTCTTTTCAATTCTTCTCAATCTTTCTTCCCGTACATAAGCAACAACTTTCACCATTAATTGCTCAAGGGATAGAACACGTTCGCTCAGATTTTCTAAATTCCCATTATTAGAAGTACTCGGTGCATTTTTCTGTTTACTAGAAACAAAATTCATACAAGGTTGGACAATATTGTGATCACCCAAATATTCATCGTTTGTGCTCTCTACTCCTAAAGTGATGGCGGTCACGCCTTTCAATTGGGCCATCAAGACATCGATGATCGCGTCCTTCACTTCATCTTTATATGGCTTAAATGTTGCCATATAATTCTGCTCCATCTCACGAACAGTAGGGGTAAGGTATGGGTGCACAAACTAATATATATATATATATATATATATAAATATTACACAATGTTCACTTATTTAAAAATATTGTTAGATAATAACAAATAAATGTATACCTTCGTACTTCTTCCTTTGTACTTAAATGGATCACCTTCAACTATATTATCGCTCTTTGATGTGTACCATCTGAGTAAATGGGGAATGGGCAGTGGAGTATCCAAGGACTTCCCGGCATACTTTTCAATATATGAAAAAGCCTTATATATCCAAACCTGAAATTCATAGAACAACAAACAAATAAATAGAGTCTATGAAGTACTACACAAATAAATAAGAGTATATCATATATCGACTAAATAATTGATAATAAGTACCAGAACTGCCCAGGGAAAGCCGTACAGAGCATAACATGCATTCTTCTTTTCATTATACATTTTTCCCTACTTCTTCAAATTAATTCGATTCTTCAGATAGGTCAATGTTAAATCAAATGACTCTTTTCCCCATGGATAATTGTTGAAGAAATCCAAATCATCTGCCATCTTGATGTGGTTTGAATCCACAATCTTAGACCGATCATGGGCAAGTAACATCGAGTGGACGAACCAAACTAACGAGCACTTCAATTTTTTGCTCCTTATTTAATTTGTTACTCTTGATTATTCTCATCAACTTTGCACCAGTGATGTTCTTGTTCCTTGTCACTTTGAAATGAAAATTCTCACATTTCCTAAGGACTTTGTTCAGTTTTGATTTACGGGGGTATGCTGAGTAATTCAGCCTCGTAATCAATGCAAACTCTTTTAAGTATAATATGCAGGCTTATCATTCACACAAAACCAAATTTCATGCAATTTTTTTTCATTTCTCACCCGTCGCAACAACATATTATGGACAATCTGTCCATTGAACTTAAAATAATTTTAAATATGCCTCAAATGTCCAAAGCAAGTACCCTTAAATTCATTATAAAGATTTTGTTCAACCAGAATTTTTCTAAAGTCATGATAAATTGTCATCCTTGATCTTACGGAGATCTTGGCTGGACACGATCCTACCTCATCTAGCCACGTTGCTAGGTTTTACAACTCACCAGAGATATCTCTTGCACAAATGGGAAAGGATAGAGGATCTTCCTCATCTCGACTAGTATCTCTACTACTCTCCTCTCTATCACGTTCCCCTTCACTACTCTCAATATTATCACTTTCATCAGGACTACTGTCTTGGTAATTGTCAATCTCCACCATTGTTTTCATTTCTGAATCAGACTCAGGTTCTTCGAGTGCAATTTTTTTCTTTCTACAAGTTTTCAAAACTTTTTCAGCCTTTCCTTTTTTAATGCTAGAAGCAATAGGAGCAGATGGTTTAGTTCTTCCACCTCTAGTTTTAGCCATACTTTATAATCTACAAGCAAAAACATATTTATCGATCACTAGTTTATTAACATAAACAGAGTAAACCTCAAATAAAACATGCAAAATAAATAGCAGATCCAACAGAAATCAACAATGCGATTGACAGAAATGCCACTAAAGTCGATCAAAATTTAGTAAATATTTTAAAATCAACAGGCGAAATAAACATAAAAATAATTTAAAAAATAAGCAACCAAATAGGGCTAAATATTTAGATACAAACAAAAGCGACATTAGAGACAACAACACTGAATACAGAGAAAAAACTTCATCCCAAACAAGAACATCAACAAAAACAATCCAGAAAAAAGGGGCCATTAAATCATTACACTACCATAACAAGATAAACAATCAAATATGGACAATAATTATCGAAGAACACCATTACAGAAGGTTCAACTTACCAAAGATGAGGGCTTTAATTTGAACTTGGAGAAGAAGATTGAAAAAAACAGATGACGATTTGAGAGGGGTTTAGGACGATGAAAAGTGAGAAAAGTTTGTATAAGTTAATGGAAGAGAAACGTATGATTACACTGGAAGAGAAGTGTATGGGGAAGATGAAAAGCCCTTGCACTTGGAGAAGAAGAAACGTCGGAACAAATATTCAGAAAAGGTGCCTCGATTTTCATCAATAAATAATATTTTATCAAAATATAATATTTTTTAAAATGTATTGGGATTATAATATATTTTTGTAAAGTTATAGCTTTTTCCCAAGTTTTAAAAACAATAAACAAGCCCATGACCCCACATTCACAAATATACCCCAAGTTTTAAAAAAACCAAAGAGACCCATGACCCCACACTTTTTCCTTTTTAAAAATCTCAACCCTAGAAAATAAAGCAAAAATAAATTAAGTGGGTATAGAGTAAATTAAGTTATAAAAGTGTCCCCAATGCCAATTTTTCTCGGCTAACCATCCCATTGCTGTAATTGGATCTGAATATTGCACGCCAAACCAGGTTGATGATGTTATATCGAGGAAGGTGAAGACACTTAGATATGAAGAATTTGTTGTTTCAGATATGAATGGAAACTTTGTGTTCAAAGTTAAAGGCACATCTTTTGGATGGCATGATAAGAGAGTTATTCTTGATGCTACAGACAATCCCTTGATCACTCTCAAACAAAAGGTACATAGTAATTGATTTTTCTAGGAGGTTAATTTGATACATCTCTCCATATTATAATTTTTAAAATTAATTATAGATAGGTTACAAAAAAATGTTATAAAGAAATCATTATAAGGGAGGGAAAGTTAATAAACATTGATAGTTAAAAGATATCTTGTATTATCAGTAAATTAATTTTAATATGTGACGTTCCCAAATTAGCTATTATTTAATACTTATCATAATAGTTTACTTACAATAACTATACAAGTAACGATTGTATAAATATTTTTCACGTTAAAATCAAAGTTATTGTTGTTAATTCATTATTTTTTGTATAGATATTAACTCAGCATTTGAGATGGAATGCATTTAAAGGAAAAAGCACAGATGAGAAAGACTTTTTATTTACTATAAAGACAACAACCATATTTCAGTGGAAGACCGAATTGGCTGTTTTCTTAGCAAATAACAATTCTAAGGAGAAGGTGTGATTATTTGATTAAGGGAAATTGGTCTGATAGATCATGTGTAATATGTGCTGGAGATTCTTCGAGTCTGGAGCCAAAAGGGCAAAAAAAATTGTCAAAAAATTCAAAAGGGCACATCAAATATTTTTAAAACCAAAAGGGCAAAATCGCTCATGAAAAAGCGATTGTGTTAGATGGAAATCGCTTCTTCAGGAGCGATTTTGCCCTTTTGGTTTTAAAAAAATTTGATGTGCCCTTTTGGAATTTTTGACAATTTTTTTTGGCCTTTTGGCTCCGGACTCGAGATTCTTCTACCATAGTTGCTCAGGTTAGCTATTTTACTTTCTATTTGTTACTCTCTCTTTAAGCATCTTAGTCAGAGGGAGACCCACGTTATGAGGGTGTATGTGCATTCGTTAACTTCGGAAAAAATTATGTATATAAATGTATATATAGATTGCGATATGAAATATATTTCATTAGGCACTATATAAACACCAAAACTAATTGGTGCATTGGTTTAAACTCAGGGTTTGAATCCCATTCAGTGCTTTTTGTTTTTTTTTTTTCGTTTTCATCTGAGAACCCTAAAAATCGTTTGTGGTGCATCCATCATCTTTAAATTCTGGACTCGCCTCTGATATGTGTTTGTTGATATTAAATTAAAAGTATGTGTAGTCCTCTAAATCTTGTGTTCTTAAATTTGTTACGTAGAATGCCGAAATTGAAAATCTTCTTAAATATAAAAAAAAAAAAACTATTTTGAAAAAGCCAAAAAGAAAAATAAGACACATAATTTCATTTTTGGTACAGTAAAATGAAAATTTTCCGTCATGTTTAATTTTTAAAATTAAATGAGTGACACTATTATTATTTTGAGAGTAATGCTATTATTACTGCAATTATTTCAAGTATTTTATGATTTTATAGTACTTTTTAGAGAAAAAGGAAACAAATAGTGTTGAAGTATATAAAATAGGTCAAATTTATCCCTCATTATATTTTCAGTTCAAATATCCTCCCCATTAAATTTTTGTCTAAAAAATAACTCCAATTATCCAAATGAATCAACAATACCCTTCTTTCAAACGATTGTTCCAAAACGAGAAAAACTGGACCAACTTTTTCCATTAACTATTTGAAATGGAATAATTTGCCATCAATTTTAAGAATTTAGTAAAAAAGAAATTTGGAGATTAATTAAATTATTT
Organism: Solanum raphanifolium; assembly: GCA_036250405.1. Taxonomy (NCBI): domain Eukaryota; kingdom Viridiplantae; phylum Streptophyta; class Magnoliopsida; order Solanales; family Solanaceae; genus Solanum; species Solanum raphanifolium. Next base: position 5,544 of record JAJOOE010003649.1, read on the forward strand.
TGAAATTCAATAAAATATTTGTTGTATATATTGTTTCTTTTCAAAACTATTATACTGGCTCTTGATTGACATTTAGGATGACTTAAAGTTAAAAAATAAAAAGAGTGATAAAGCATGCCAAGATATAATTGAATTTTTGTTTTTAATCATGTCATCATTCTTAGAATTAGTAAGAATAAATTTATCCTATTTTTATAAATAGTTTTATATTACTTTTGGCCCTTTCCCCTACTTTTTATAGAGCTGGTCAAGGGAGTCCTGCGTTCAACACTGGATATATTATATCACACACGGTTTTGGCTGGTCTTTTCTTGATTTAGGTCATGAATTGATACTTTCTCTCTTTAACCGTTATCGTTTGATAAAGTATCTAAGATTAATACTAAATAAAATGTATTAGTAATGTTGATATTAGTTATACTGACATTATTTCTAAAACATTGTTTGATTTGATATATTAGAAATAACAAATCTTGCATAACTTCTATTAGAAACATACTTATTTACAAAAATATCCTCCGTGATCGCACAATTTTCATTCTTGATTGAAAATGGTGAATTAATGAACATTATATTATACTTACACTATATTGTTGTGAATGACTTATTGCAGATGCATAAGAAAATTACTGCTAAAAGTTTATTGATTGGGAAAGACAACTTTTTGGTGACAGTGTATCCAAACATTGATCAAGCCTTCATTATCTCATTAATGAATAGTAATGCTTGATGCTATCAATACAGTCAACGATGGTGCTGCCATAGCTGCCGCTGCCGGTTTAGGTACCGCGGCTGCCGGTTTAGGTGCTGCTATTACCACTGATTTCTAGGAAGTCGAAAGTGTTTATTTTATAGCGTTGAGGTGGTTGGCAATGACAAATCTCTTGTTATTATTATTGTAGTATCATATTTTAATTATGAAAGTTATTTTGGTCCAATAGGTAGCTTTTACTTTTTTTTTTTTTTTTAAAAAAAAAAAGCAAGATGTGAAGTCCCATAAATTTCTAATAAACTTACATAAGTTACGAACTTCATGACATAATTTAGCGAACTATAGAAGTGCTCATGAGCAAAATAAAATGACTACGATATGTTACCATGTGGATATTTTTATGACCCAAATTTTAAGATTATAGTGAGCGCCTTGCGCGTAAATCCACTTTAATTATCAAATTATAAGTACTCAAAAGATATTTAAAACTATATTATATTCTCAAATTTAAGTGCTCAAAGGTTATTTAAAACTATATTATATTCTCAATACAAGGAAAGTATAAAAATATAATAAAGTATCAAATGTGTTAAAAATCTTTAATATATAGTCAACGCAATATCTGTATCAACTCCAATTATAAAGATAAAGTCATAAATTTCAAATAAGATAACAAATAAAAAGGTAGTCATCTATTTTCATGCATTCATCCCCATTCATCGTACTAATGTTCATGGGAATTTGAGACTGTGGAAGTACTATTTTTGAAAAATAAGAAAAAGACACCTTATATATCTTTGACCATGATGTAGGGGTGTACATGGTCGGGTTGGTTCGATTTTTTCAAATATCAAACCAAACCATTTGTGTCGGATTTTTGAATTTGTAAACCAAACCAAACCGATAAAACTCGAGTTTTTCAACCTCGGGTTTTTTTGGATTTTTCCGAGTTTTTCATATTTTCGGGTTTTTCCAGTAAAGTATTCGTACAAATGTATAATTTACTTGTACTTCAAATATTTATTTAGTCCTATCAAAATACAACTATCTAAGTGTTTCTTAAGAAAATAACATACAATATGATATGATTAATGACACTAAAATATCCAAAAATAATAATAATAATAATAATAATAATAATAATAATAATGAAATCGCGTAAAACAAATATTGCAAATTAATAAGTCATAATGAAAATGATCATAATTTAAGTACTAAATCATGCTAAAATAAGTTTAATAAGTATTACTTACATGACTAAATATTAAAGGAAATTAAAATTAGATTATGTATTTTAATTGTCTTAACCTATGTAAAACTAAAGAACAAATATTCAATATTATTGTCATTCTTAGTGCTGAATTGATTTTCTTTTTGCGTTAGTATTAATTTGATTTTAATTTAAACTTTATTATAATTACCAATATCTATGGACTATAATCTTTATTGGGTCATTAAGAATTCTAACTTTCAATCATGAAATAATATATTAAAAGATAAAAACTATGAAAAAATATAAGAAATATTTAAAAATTATATCAAAGTAAATATTTTTACGTATAAAATAAAAATTTAAAATTATATATATAATGTCGGATTGGTTTGGTCTCAGGTTGTTTTTTTAGTTGAAACCAAACCAACCCAAATATAGTCGGGGTTTTTTTTCCAATACCAAACCAAGTCAAACTAAACCACTAGTCGGGTTTTTTTTCGGTTTGACTCAGTTTGCAGTTTGGTTCGATTTTTGGTTCGATTTTGTACACCCCTAACCATGAGCGACAAGTGGATGAGATTCTGAGTTCATGAGATTTGGTATATGGACTGCGAGTTTCCCATGGGTCTTTCTCTGGAAGCTAAAGCTCAACAAGGTGTATACAACATGTTGTGCGACAAACATGGTTTCATCACATCATTTCATCATTGCATTGCATTGTCCGACTTTGTTTGTTGTGTAATTTGCCTTCTGATATGATGAATTGTTTATAGCCTTACGCGTTTACTTTACTCGTGTCGTTCTTATAGAAATTGATGACATCGATGCCAAAATGAGACTTTTCTGTATGCAGGAGAAACATTTTGTAGTTAATAGCGTAAGTTTAATTAATTACTTTATACTTAGTTAGTCAAGCTTAGTGAGTACATGTGGATTGTACTCACCTTTATTTTTGTAACCTTTATTGCAGCCCTTAGTATGAGTATTTATTGAGATGAGTGAATTGATCATGCAATTATTGAGCTTCGAAGTTGTGGTGAGATCTTTGTTCGGGTCATCATTCAAGCTTCAGTCTTTATGCATATTTCAAAGACAAGTGTTGAATTTTAAATTCAGATATTGTATTAGAATGCTCTTTAATGCTTATGATATCAAGTTTTGTGAATTCTTTGTTGGATCTCAGTTTTTTTCTTTCTTTTATGGCATGACTTCATTCTATATGTCTCATATGTGTATTTACCTTTTTTGCAACATTTGAGATAATTCTTGAGTGAAATTCTTCGAATTATACACCAGGTTGAGATTGGGGTGAGTGTCATCATGGCCTCAATTTTTGGATCGTGACATTCTCGCAGTGTTCCAATATTTTATCAACAATTAACAAGTCGTACAAATTGGTCCTCCAAACACTTAAGTTACGCATACTGAATTAGTTTTACGGGAAAATTATATTAAATAACAAACTATTAATTCAAATTAAATGTTATAACCACAATTTTCATTTAATTCTAATCTGTAGCAAACACTTTGCCATCACCTCTCTCCCCATAAATCTCGCTCGCCACTCTCCCTCGCCTCTGTCACTTTATACAAACACAAATGTATAAACTATGTTTCTGTTTGTATGAAACGAGAGAAAACTGTATATACAAATACAAATATATATATTTGGGTCCTATACACTTATAATTATACAAATGCAGATTTTTCCCTACCAGTTCTCTTTTGCCTTTCTCTCTTTCTCGTTTTATACAAACACAAATTATACAAATTACAATGTATAATTGTGTTGTATAAAGCGAGAGGGAGAGAGAGAGAGATTTGATATATAAATGTTTTATTTCGATTCAATTGTATACAAATTCAAACTTTATGCAGATATACAAACTCAATCATTGATACATATATATTGTAGTTACATATATATACAATTATCTAACCGATATACATATACAATCGCTGCGCTTTTATACAAAACGATATGTTGCCTGCGATTTATACAAATCTGATGCTCCATATCAAATATAAAATTTGCTATAGAGCGCAATTATACAAACTGTAGCTATAACATACAAATATAATTTTTATGTTTGCTAAACTTAAAATTTACTCTAGTTTTAACCTCTATTACATTTTCAATTTAAAAATATCTTTACATTTATATTTTGGCTTTAAAATGCCGGCTACCTAGTAAGATAGTTGAAAAATATATTTCTTTCTTACATTATTCCAAAACAAGAAAATATTGAATTTTCAAGTTTTCCTATTATTCAATCTATTTACAATTTAATTATGTTAACAATAATGGGTTGCCTCAATTTGCAATACCTTCAAACATATTGATTGGAATTCAGATATAGTCTGTATTTGATTTGATTTGATTTGAGTTAATGATGTTTGTATGACTAACTATGTAAAACTATTAAATTGTCTATTTTGACTTTTGTGTGCGTCTCTATTACTATGACTGTCTGAGAATTTTTGGTTAGTCAAAATATCATTGTATTAAATTTTATTAGGGTCGTGGAAATGTTAGGTGACAATTGATAAGGGTTATGAGTATAATATTTCTAATTATTAGAACATCTGGCGTTAGGACATCACTTAGTAGCTTAGTCGTATTAGGAACAATAGTTTAGTCGTATTAGGATTGCATTACTAATTCAACAGTTATTATTTATTTAGATTACTTTAGTTCAGTTCGTTTAGGAGTCTTATTATTTTCCCTGTAACTCTATTTAATACCTTGCTGCCTTCATTAATAAATATACTCTTTCTAGTTGTGCTGGGAGTGCACTATTGGCTAGGTGGAGTCTGATGGATTATCTTAGTTACTTTGGGCTGGGAGCCTGGTTTTCTTCTTTCTCAGTAGACTTAGCTTTTCTGTGTACTTGTCGGGCTTATGGGGGTCCGTTCAGGTTTTATTTGAACTTGTGCACGAGTGTACCTTTTGGGCATATGGGGGTCCAGTTAGGTTTAGTTTAGTTGTACTTAGTTTGTTTCTGGTATGCTCGTGTGCTTTCTTTTCATATCCGCTTTGACCTCTCTGTGTCTAGATTCTATCCTTTCTTTTTGTTTTAACCTTTTTTTGCTCAGTCGGCCTATGATGCCTACTGAGTACCTGTTGTGTTGGTACTCATGCTACACTCTGCATCTATTTCGTGATGCAGGTCCCAATACCAGTTACCAGCGGTGATTAGTTCCAGCCTTCTTTTGCAGCTGTGATTCGGAGACGAGGGCGAGCACTTGGCGTTTTGGGTTTGTTCTGTCTCCTTCTTTTGTTTTAGCTAGTCTTGTTGCCTTTGAGACACTCTGTTGTGGTCCACTTTTGGGACTTGTACTCTTTATTAGATATCTCTGTACTAGTGACTTCCAGGTCTGGGAGGGATTTCTGTATATATTTATTTTGGGTTGCTTCCGCCTTGTTATTCTTGTTTAGATTATTGTTATCGTTATTTTCTGCCCTTTCGCTCATTGCTTGATGTTCTGGGTTACGGGTTGGCTTACCTATTGGTAGGGTATAGTAGGTGCCATCATGACTCGAGAAATCGGGTCGTGACAAAACCCGAGTCTTCAGTTTGCGTGATCAGCTTGCCCGTGTCACTAAGGACTCTCGCTCCATTACTGAATATCTACACACTATTCGGTCCTTTTCAGATGAGTTAGCCACTGCTGGTGCTCCTGTTTCCAATCCTGAACTCATCGTCAAAATACTCAGTGGTCTAGGTCCTGAATTTCGTGAGATCTCTGCTGCCATTCGTGCACGCGATACGGCTATCTCCTATAAGGAACTGTTTGAAAAGCTACTGGACTTTGAACTCTTCCTTCGCCACGAGGATGCTAAGAAACCACCTAGTACCATCACTGCTGCAGTTGCTACTCCCACCAAATTCAACTCCAATAATCGCAACAATCGTAGACAAACTAACAACTCTCAACAATGCCGCCAAAATTCGCATCCAAGCACTCCACCACAATGGCAGTCCAATTCCAATCTGAACGGTGTTACTCGATGTCAACTATGTAATAGAATTGGCCATACTGCCAATGTTTGCCGCTCGAAGTCTCATAATCACTTTGAAGTGAAAGCCAACTATGCCGCTAGGTTTATGGCAGACACCAACCCTTGGATAGTTGACTCAGGAGCCACCCATCATATCACAACAGAGCCGCACAACCTACAGCCATACCACGGTAGCGAGTATGTCTCTATGGGTGATGGTAACAAAATTCCTATCTCTCACACTGGTTCTACTAAATTAAATGCATCAAATAATGTTATTAAGCTAATCCACACTCTGTGTGCACCATCCATTAAACACAAGCTTCTTTCGGTTTCTAAATTATGTCAAGACAATCTTAAGTCTATTGAATTTTTCCCTTTTAACTTTGTTGTGAAGGATCTGCAAACGCGGAAGCAACTGGTGCACGGTCGGACCAACAATGGTCTGTATGAGTGGCCTGTCTCACATCCCCAAGCTCACATTATCTCCACATCTAGTCCTCTCACTACTTGGCACCAATGTCTTGGACATCCTCACTCTAGAGTTCTTAGGTTTATTTTAAATAAATTCTCACTACCGTTTCATAAGCGAGACAAAAACTTTCATTGTAATTCTTGTTTATCTAATAAAGTTCATCGGCATCCTTTTATCCAATTATCATTGTCTAGCTCTAAACCACTTCAAATTATTTTTAGTGATTTATGGGGACCATCGCCAGTCTTATCTCTTGACAAAAAGTTGTATTATTGTATTTTTGGTGATCAATATACGAAGTACACTTGGCTCTACACACTAACAAAGAAAAGTGAAGTTAAAGAGATCTTTCAAAAATTTCATCCTATGATGGAAAAACATTTTGACACTAAAATGTTATCATTGTATACTGATGGCAGAGGTGAGTATAAAAGTCTTGACTCCTATCTTTCACTTCACGACATTCAACACCTCTTCACCCCACCCTATACACCCCAACGAGTTGCACTTGCAGAATGACGACATCGTCATATCGTCGAAACTGCAAGAACACTCTTACATGAGGCGTCCCTCCCACCCCAATTCTGGTCTTTTGCATGCCATCACACTGTCTACCTCATCAATCGTCTTCCAACCTCTCACCTAAATAATCAATCCCCATTCCAAAGATTACTTCGAAAATCACCTGATTATAACTCCCTATGGATTTTTGGTTGTTTATGCTATCCATGGATTAAACCATACTCCAAAAATAAACTTGAATCAAAATCTACCCCATGTGTCTATCTTGGTTTCTCATTATCCCATCACTGTCACCAGTGTTTTGACCCAATTTCTGCAAAGGTGTATTTATCTCGAGATGTGCGATTTGTTGAGGATGTATTTCCATTTAAGACATTGTTCACCAATACTACCATTAAATCAACTCACCTAGAATGGGCAAAAACAACAATGCCAAGTTCGTCGAACCCCACACCCACACTTCCCATAGTTACTGATTTGCCAACTCCATTAGAAATAGCAGAAAGCACAATTCTAGCTTTCCCATCACCGTCTGCTTCATCTCTAGCCCAGTCCGGCGACAACTCAAACTCACAGTCCTTATCCGACAATGCATCAGCAACGGATGCAACAGATTCACCTCTTACAACTCCTCCCTCTCCAGGTACATGTTTATCTTCCTCATCTTCAATAATTCCCAATTCCCAGAACCCCTCTCATATATCTACTGCCCAGCGTTTAGAACTACCATACCTCCCTACAAACTCACAAACACAGATCCCAACCAACACACAAAGCAGCTTGTCTCCTCTCCGTGTCTATCAACGTAGAAACACCATCCCACCAACACCCATGGTTCCTCAACCAGCCTGTCCTATCCTCGAGTTGGAACTTGCTCCTTCACCACCTCAATGTCCGTCTCCTCCTACCCGTGCTGTCACTCGATCCCAAAACAATATCACCAAACCCAAACAGATTTTTGATTACCTAGCCAAATTGAACCCCACTGTCACACCCACTACTGTCAAACAAGCACAAAAACACCCCGAGTGGCGTTATGCAATGAAACATGAATTTGATGCTTTAATTAAAAATCAGACTTGGGAACTTGTTCCTCCTGACCCGACCAAAAACATTGTATCCTGCAAGTGGCTTTTCAGGATCAAGAGAAATGCTGATGGGTCCATCGACAGATACAAAGCGCGCCTGGTTGCAAAAGGCTTTACTCAAAGGCAGGGCATTGATTTTCATGCCACATTCAGCCCAGTCGTCAAGCCCACCACAATTCACATCGTCCTCTCTGTAGCACTTCGTCACAACTGGCATCTTCGCCAGTTGGATGTCAATAATGCCTTCCTCCAAGGCAACCTGGACGAGGAAGTGTATATGGCTCAACCTCTGGGGTTTACTAGTGATGACAAACCAATGCATATATGTCGGCTGCGAAAGGCGATCTATGGCTTGAAACAGGCTCCTCGGGGGTGGTACAATGCCTTCACGGGTTATCTTTCATCCATAGGCTTTGTTAAGACAAAATCTGATGCCTCACTACTAGTCAGACATGGTGTAGGTGATACATTGTTCGTCCTCGTCTATGTCGATGATATTATTATCACTGGGAGCAATACTTTAAGTGTCAATCAGGTTGTCACTTCCCTTGCTTCTAAGTTCTCTATTAAAGATTTAGGTAATCTTCACTATTTTCTTGGTGTTGAAGTGATACACAACTCTAACGGTTTAATTCTCACCCAAGCAAATTATGTGAATGAAATTTTAAATGATGAGCTAATGACCGACTGCAAGAGTGTTAACACGTCAATGAGTGCATCTGAGTTACTCACCTTATCTGATGGAACTCACTTGACTGATGCTACACGTTATCGCCGAGTCTTGGGTAAGCTTCAATATCTATCCTTCACTAGACCTGACATAGCCTAGGCAGTCAACAAGCTTTCTCAATTCATGCAAGCACCATCAGACCTTCACTGGAAGGCTGTAAAACGTGTTCTTCAATACCTACGTGGTACCATTCAACTCGGCCTACGCGTTACTCCTATTGATGAATTCAATCTACATGTGTACTCTGATGCAGATTGGGGTGGGGACATTGTTGACAGAGTTTCTACATCTGGTTACATCTTATTTCTTGGTCACAATCCGATTAGTTGGTCCTCAAAGAAGCAAAATACTGTCTCACGCTCCTCCACTGAGTCTGAATACAGGGCTGTAGCTAATGCACTTTCTGAAACCTTATGGGTCACCAATCTCCTAAATGAGCTGCACTTTCCAGTACAGAAGCTACCCACAATTTATTGTGACAATCTTGGAGCCACATTCTTGAGCAAGAATCCTGTTCTCCATAGCCGTGTGAAGCATGCTGCCGTGGACTTTCACTTTGTTCGCCACTATGTTGACATCAAAAGGGTTCGTGTTGTTCATGTCCATGGCGCTGATCAAATTGCTGACACTCTCACCAAGGCACTTCCTAAATCTGCTTTTGAGTCTAATTTGTTCAAGTTAGGCTTGGTGACTCATCGCCTAACTTGAGGGGCCGTATTAGAACATCTGGCGTTAGGACATCACTCAGTAGCTTAGTCGTATTAGGATCAGTAGTTTAGTTATTAGGATCAGTAGTTTAGTCGTATTAGGATTGCATTACTAATTCAGCAGTTATTATTTATTTAGATTACTTTAGTTCAGTTCGTTTAGGAGTCTTATTATTTTCCCTGTAACTCTATTTAATACGTTGCTGCCTTCATTAATAAACATACTCTTTTCAGCACACATTCAGTCTTTATAGTGATAACCTTAATCTGTTGCATACCCGATCAGAATGTCATAGTCAGTGATGCAAGTCTTCAGAACATTTTGGCATTTATAGTTTTGCATAGTTTTCGCGTCTGAAGGACTAAGTCGAATGTACTATTTTTAAACAGGTCTCCATTCACTCATAGGAAAGGACCTAATGGAAAGCCATATGAAATCTCTTTGCCAGATACTGACATATCATATGTCAGTTATGGAAGGCCAAGCATTGACAACATCTATTCTTCATTATCTGATAGCTATGAAAGTGGTGGACCGACCCCTCCTCGGCTTTCAGGCTTTTCAGACTTTGATAGTCAAAGTTTCGATTCCACACAGTTTGGGCGGAGATCGGTGGACACCACTCCACCAGAGCTATCACTTACGTTATTGGACGGTGATAGACCATCATTTTCCCAAGGACCAGGAGTAAGTATTTGTAAATTGCTAGACCATTCATGATCTGCAACATATGTTTTTGTCTGATTGAATGGCTATAAAAGAAAATTCCTTTCTGTTGGCTTACAGGATGATATAGAAGCAGAAATGAGAAGGCTAAAGCAGGAGCTTAAGCAAAAGATGGAAATGTATAGTTCGGCTTGCAAGGAAGCACTTACAGCAAAACAAAAGGCACGATAAAGGAAACTATTACTCCTCGCACACTATTCATAATGATTCTACGAGTGTACTAACATGCTGTCCATTTGCAGGCAATGGAACTTCAACGCTGGAAAATGGAAGAAAAACGAAGATTAGAAGAAGCACGTTTAGCTGAGGAAGCTGCACTAGCACTTGCAGAGAGGGAAAAGGCAAAGTCTAGAGCAGCCATAGAGCATGCAGAGGCATCTCAGAGGCTTGCAGAACTAGAAGCTCAGAAGAGAATCAGCGCGGAAATGAAAGCTTTAAAAGAAGCAGAAGAGAAGAATAAGATACTAAATAAACTTTCAAACTCTGATGTCAGGTACAGGAAATATACAATCGAGGAGATTGAATCTGCAACAGACTACTTTCCTCAAACTCGTAAAATTGGAGAAGGAGGCTATGGGCCAGTGTATAAATGCTATCTGGATCATACACCTGTTGCAGTTAAGGTCCTCCGTCCTGATGCAACTCATGGACGACAACAATTTCAACAAGAGGTAATTCAGTGAAAGCTCCAAATGTAATGCATATATAAAAAAAGGGCATCCCGCATTTACCCAGGGTCCGGTCAAGGGCAGCATCCTAAGGGGTGTGATGCAGGCAGTCTACCCTAATGCAAACATTAGTGTCTGCTTCCACAGCTCAAACCCCTGACCTATAGGTCACACGGAGACAATTTTACCATTTCTTCAAGGCTCCATTTAATAATGCATATAAATTAACATGTTAAACTAGTATAGTATAATTTCTAATTTCGGAAACTCTTTATCTTCCACTGCAGATTGAAGTCTTGAGCTGCATACGGCATCCTAACATGGTGCTTCTTCTAGGAGCCTGTCCAGAATACGGGTGCTTAGTATATGAGTTTATGTCTAACGGAAGCTTAGATGACCGTTTATTCCATCGAGGAAAGACACCACCACTCTCTTGGCAGCAGAGGTTTCGGATTGCTTCTGAAATAGCTACTGGTCTACTTTTTCTACACCAAAGCAAACCAGAACCACTAGTTCATCGTGATCTAAAGCCGGGCAACATTTTGCTTGATCGCAACTTTGTGAGTAAGATAAGTGACGTTGGCTTAGCCCGACTAGTCCCTCCATCAGTAGCAGACACTGTCACTCAATACAGAATGACATCAACTGCTGGAACATTCTGCTATATCGATCCTGAATATCAACAAACAGGCATGCTTGGTGTAAAATCTGATGTATACTCTTTAGGAATCATATTCTTGCAGATACTAACCGCGAGATCACCAATGGGACTGACTCACTATGTTGAAAGAGCAATTGAGAAAGGGACGTTTAACGAAATGCTTGATCCAGCTATTCATGATTGGCCCTTCGATGAGGCTATGCGTCTTGCCAACTTATCGTTACAATGCTCTGAGCTAAGACGAAAGGGACGTTTAACGAAATGCGTCTTGAATCTTCTTCTTCAACTCCTCTGGCAGAACAGCTTGTGAAACTCTGTTTCGCCTTTTGAACTGAACCATTATCTTGATTTTCTCTGCTTTTTCTTCAACTTTCTCAATTGGCTCTGTGGTGATCACACTCAAAGATTCAATCTTTGGCATTACTGGAACCTCAAAATCTTGAATTTTTTCAATTGGCTCTGTGATCACACTCAAAGATCCAATCTTTGGGATTACTGGAACCTCGAAATCTTGAATTTGTTCGATTGACTCTGTGGTGATCATACTCAAAGATTCAATCTTTGGGATTATTGGAACCTCGAAATCTTGAACTCTATGTATTTTGCTTCTCTTCCTACAAGGAATAAGATAATATAAGTGTTCAATAGCATCAATACAAACCTCATTCTTTCTTTTTTCCTTCACTTTTCGAATCAACTCTGCTTCTTTTTTCTCTTCGTTTCGTTTTATATAATATTGAATCAACTCTTCGCGTTTTTCCCTCTTCATCTCTTCTTCTTTTTCTTCATCTTCTAAAGAAATTACACATTCATGTGTAACACAAGAAGATGAAGAGTCATTCATATTTTTCGTCCACGATTCACATTGATCATCAAACTCACAACAAGTATTATTTTCTTGAACCATAACTCTAATTCACAAGAAAACAACACAACTATAGAGAATATTTTATATTATACACGAAATATTCAAGTTACTATATAGTTATACTAAAGTTTTCCTAGTTCTAACAGAAGGAGAAAATTTAGGAAAAATAATGTAACTTGTCTGTCAAGTCTTTGTGTTATTGAAGGTTTAGGAAAGGTATTTTACATTAAATTTGATTAACTCAAGTAAGAAAACAAATTCACGTTTGATTAAATAAGTTTTTCTATTTTTTTTTTTAATTAGGATTGTAATTTATGATAATTTTCGTATAGTTTTTAAATATCTAAATTTAAAATTTTAAAGTAATCTGATTCAACAAAAGTGAACCAAAGGAGTATTTAGCATGTAAAAAGCTCTTGTTTTATAAAATATTTTGAATTTGTAATTATCTATTTTTGGTATACTTTAAAAAAAAATATTCTTCTTTTTCTCTTACTTGGTGGGCATATTCACAACTTATTTAAAAGTATATTTGATTTCAAATAGGTCTCCTTTTTTAGCACTCTTCTTACCTTAGTGAGTAAAATATTCTAAGTGATTTCTTTTATCTATTCTAAATCGAATAAAGTTATCTGGTAATAGATATTCGTTAGTTGAGATGTTGTAAAAAATAAGTAATAATTATCCAAATGGAGTGTATCATATATAATTTAAAGAGAAACTTTCACATATAGCAAACAAAAAAATCATATTTATATGCTATAGCAAAGTTTGCATAATTGCGCTCCATAGCAAACATATATATGTATAATTCGCTATACATATATACAAAAAGAAGCAATTGTATAATTCGTTGGCTCCTCTTCAGAATTGTATAATTTCGCTGGTAGGCCATTTGTATAAATTGTTGTTAGCCTCTCGTTTGTATAAATCGTTGACAAACATAAATTATACATTATACAAGCATAAAACTGGGCAGGGGAATATTTTTATTGTATAATTATAAGTGTATA